>LOND01000882.1:62978-88335 GCA_014220965.1 Paragonimus kellicotti | reverse complement strand
AGAAACTCCCCTTGTTTTTTCAAAGTCTCAAAAGACTTTTGGGAGTTCGGAGATCCCAGCTGCTGCTAAGTTCGTTGAGGCGTTTGGGACGGTTAGCGGATCCTTGTCTTCTTTACTGCTAACGGATGGCCGCCTATGGGTAGAAGAGACAGTTTCCCGCTATCTTCTTGTATGTAGCAGGATACGGCTTGTTTGCTCAGACGTTTGTGTGCATGAGGTTTCCTACTGCATGCACGGGATGTTTACCACAGCAGGAAACCCCGCCCGCATGTACGTCCACGCGGTCCCGTCCGTAGTCCAAAAAACCTTCAGGGGAAAAACTCCGCAAAGTTATTTGAGGTTTCAGCCACACTTTGGCTACAGTAATGACATCAAAACCTCTTCAACATCTTCTAAGCCCCCACTACTTGTTACTAATGCTGCAACAATATGTACACGAAAACTTCAGATACTTTCCCCGCAGCAAGCCCCACGATTTTTCCATCGTGTCAAAGCTCCCACGAAGGACTCGGAGTGATTGTACTTTTTGAAGTAGCTTCCCATTTCCCACCCAATTTGTCTCTAATAGTTTCTTCAGTTCACTCATCCATTCGGTCACAGAAACCAAACAGCTTACCTTGTGCCTCGTATCTTCAAACTCCTCTTTTGCCATCCCCATCAGTTGAGCTACATCCACAATTGCAATCTGACCGTGGCAGATTGTTTGGCTGATCTTTAAGAGCTTAGAAGTCGAGACAACCATGTTTCCCTGGGGTGTGGCACTGGTTATTATCAAGTGAATAATCTTTTCTGCTCTTTCTATGTTTATCGAAGCTTTCTGGCTCTCTGTCTTCTTAACCTTCCGTTCCACCTAGTAGTTGGTGCTCACTTTAGCCGCGAATACGGTTCTTATACTTCCACTTACCTGACAAGCGTTCTTCAATCTACCGCGGAATATACTTTCACGATGGGCTTATCCGTGGCAACTTCACCACGCGCCGTTACCTACTAGCTACAACAATATGAGTCTCTGCGCAAACCAGCTTGTCCAATGTATCGAATTAATGAAGTCACCAGTAGAACACATCCTTTCCGTGCATCCAGGGTCTGGCTGTAATACCGCAGTAGTTGTTTTCTGCGGCGGCAATTATCTAGTTTGCGATCAAATTCGCGTAATTGGCGTCTTTTTGTTATCCGGAACAAGCTGACATCTGACCCGTAGCAGTTCATGTACCTTGTCGAATTTGCTGAGTACATCATTTCATTGAGACGCTCGTGTAAACTCAATGGATATTGAAAGTATTGGTTTCGAATTTAGTTGAAATCGCTCAACCTCCACCTACCCACTCTGTGCGTGCCTTTGATAATGGTGTCCACAGGTGCTTCTGCTTTCCGGAGAATATCCATCCTGAAGCGAATGAACGAAACGCCAACAATATGTTTGCACAGCTCAAGCGACATTTTGATGAGCTCTACAGTTATTTCTTAAACGACCATGCAGAAGCACAATATGCGCGAATCTTGAGAAAAAAGGTTTGGTCTGACCGCTGTCTTATCAACGGAGGAAAACGCCTCTTGAGAGAGTCCAAATACTTGTTTCCACGGCCTTCCTGAACAATCGATTCTATGAAGTAAATAATTCAACCTGAATATACGCCCGTTGTAGGTTCGCCGGTTTGGAGCTATCCAACAGGTTCAGGTGAGACCGATCAGCCGAAAGAATCCCCCATGGTTGTATTTGCATGTTTACATTGTTAGAACCAAACATGATTCGAATACGGCTAAAAGACGCAGCTCAACGATGTGTGCATTTATGGACCAAAATACAGGCGAAATGATTAATGACAGAGCGACGGGCACAGCAGCTCTTGTCGTGTTCGTAACGTGACAAAAATATGATGAGATAACATGGAACGTAAATCGGATAAGGCCAGGTGAATGTGAAGCTACCTGCTGGGGCTGATGATTAAGTGAGAAAGAGGGCAAATAATGGACAATAGTTGTGTACAGAACTCGGTAGATTAAAAATACCAGAGTCATAAGGAAAGGGTGAACCGTGAATCCTGAGCATCAAACCTTTACTCGAAAATTCTGGATGGGTGTACTACCACTACATCGTCTGATGGAACACTTCATTGATCCATGACTCGCTAAGGTAAAGGCGATGAACATCTTGCATTGTTACACCGATTGATGCGTAATGCTACTTGGGGAAGGTGTATTTTTCTCAACAGTGGTTCGTTTTTGGAATATCTTCGAAAAATAAATTGTGATTTTGAATTTCATCTTTTCGCGCCACAACGTGCCAAAACTCAATTTTGGCGCACGTTCTCTGCGTCTCTGATTGGCCCATCCCACTTTTAATGCATCAATTAACGTGGGATTCTTCAAGGCTGTTCAGAGACTATATATATGCAGACGCTGGTCTGCAATGTTACCTTTGGTTAGAGAGCAAATACATTCTCGACTGAAGGTCAAGGTCTTCTGTGTTCTTCTGAGGTTCCGGTTATTGTTACGCTCCGTGATACGTGTCTGTGTTTCGTACGGTCGTGCGCTAGCTATTCTTCGTTACCGTTGACCACCGGGCCAGAGAATTACTGGGTGTTCATAAGTAGCCTTTACCTGCGCCACTGTAACTAGGCCTGATAGGTCAGAACCAATCCGGCGGGTTAGTATGCGGCAGACTAGAAGTGGGCCAACCGTGATCGTCAATAAATCAACGACTATCTGCCAAGCCCATTAAACCCCTGTGATTGTAGCACTGTTTTCTCCGTGAAGCAGGCGGGTTCTCACATCACTTACTCGCTTCGTTGATGCTTCGTTGCGCATCAGGCATGGTGGGTTCAACTGAACGTGACACACAAGGTTTGGTATAAGAACGAAGAACGGCTTGCAAAATATCATCCCAAAGCCCAAAGCACCATCCAAAACACATGAAATTCATTGTGCCACTGGCAGCGGTCCTTGAAGCCCGTGGAACCAATGTGATCGAGACCCACTTACTTACTCATACCAGGCGGCCTTGTCCCCATCTATCCTACAGGCGTGTGTGACGGCAGTAGGTAAATCAGTGTCTGATACCGTGTAATTTTCATGGTTTATTGGCAGCGGCCATCTGGTTGAGCACATCATAACTGAGCTTACAGCACTCTACGTTGTCACTGTACTCTCTGAACAGCCTGCAATCTATCACATCTTCGGAAAAATTTGAATCATCGCTGGGAACACTTCAATGGGATTCGGGATAACCGAGGATGTGAGACGAGAACCGAAGAAGCTGTGCATAAATTATTGGTTCCGAAAGTCAACTTACACGGAAGGTCCAGTTGTGGCAGCGTTAACAAACGCCTGTGCGTATGAGTGGCTGAACGTTGCAGTCCCTCAAATTTTTAAACGTTGGGTCTGAGACCACAAAACAAGCTGCCGGTGGCAGTCTGAACGATCTTCCGAGGCACCCCAGATCGCTGTTTCACTATTTTCACGGTTTCAAAAGCTCTACACCGGTGGGCACAAGCAAAATGTATTCAACATCTGTTCTCCGTCATTGAACCTGGTGGTCACGTCGAACCCACAATTGCGCGTGGAGCTGTGAAAGTTCAACAGCGATCCATCGAAGAAGTCAACCAATTCAACTTTGACGACCAAGTATCGTGCACACTCCTCCACAGAACCTCCTGAAACATACAGGCATTCGAGCTGTATTATGTGATGGTCAAGATGACATTTGGCTTGCCAGATAGATATTCCATTTTTCTAAATGCAGGCCCTTCCATCAGCCTCCTGTAAAATCGAGACTGCTTCCCAGTGCATTGTAGCCCCTCTTTCAGCAACTGTTATTCGGAAACATCATCATCCATGCAAATGTTGCTAAAGTGGATCGCAAGCTACAGCTGAGGCAAGGCTAGGGAGCCCATGCCTACTGCCCAGCTTCTAAGGGGAGGTTGCTGTCGTCTATACAGCCGCTTCTCAGCATGGTCTCTGTTTAGCTGCAGAATGAGACATCGAAGAATAGTGACGTGGAGAAAAACGCCGAAAACATCAAACGACGTTTCGGTATCTTAGCTACCAAGCGGTCAATATCTGAAAGTCGAAAGATGAAGTATTAGCCGTACACTGAGGCGTAAAAGACACAGCGGATAGTGTGACTGTTCTCAGAGAGTCGCAGGATGCTGAGCACCAGGCGAATGCATCCGTCATTCACGTGCGTCGAAATCAATCAACGTGGCTGCCGTGGCGTGACGAACGATGGGCGTTGGTCACTTGAATGGTGGCAATGTCCGCTTGCTACACAGAGAATATCGAGCACGGTCAATCCCGGACGGTTATTGATCCATTGAACAGAGCCTAACCTATCCACAACGTCTATTTATACGTTCAAACTGTCACGTCCGCAAGTCAGCAAGCGCTTGATAACTCAGCTGGCTGAGCAACCGATTCTTATCCGAAAAAGCTTATTATAAAGGCAAGCTTGGCGCCACTAAATATCATTGAAGCATGCAAACACGGACAAGTGCAACAAGGCAGGTGCTGTCAATGCAACGAAGCGTACGTGAAATCAATGGTGTAAGTTCAAGTCCAAGTAGAGCTTGTACAAAAAGGAAGTGGCTGTTTCTTGTTGAGCTTTCAGAATGTCATTCAATAGCAGAGAAAGGTGCCCGCAGACATGACTGAACATCGTTTTTTCGGGCACAACCGTGTGAAAATCCGATGGAACCCTATGTTTTCCATATTTTACCCCTGTGTATTTTAATTGTCCTGCTTCTGACAGTTAACCAGATCTTCACCCGGTTGTTTTTGTTTCATCGCGTCAGTTTGAAGATTGTAAGAATAGCCAGTTGCTGCCTGTTATGCCTTGCCTGGGTGGCGCGTGCATCCCCTTCCGGAATTCAGCTCGGTCTCGTTGTTTTTCGAACTATTGACTGATCGGAGGAACTCCGCTGGAAATTAGGGTCATATTATCTGTGTATGGCTTACCTTAAGCCTGTTGAGCACCAAATTGTAATCCATTTTTCGTAAACGATCCGTCTGCCGAAAGTGTTCAGGCTGTCTACTTATTCACTCCGATGACTGGTTCAAAAGTACTCTGACATTGTGACCCTATCTTGCTTTGATTATTTGTGGTCGTTGGTGTATCTTTGAGCGTCGCTGAACGTATTCGTGGAAGATGTTACATACTGTCCTACTTAATTGAAGGATTTAAGGATTTTTAATCGTAACATCCTGTTTTGATTATCAAATTAATCCATGTGTACAACGAAAAGGAACAAAGGAAAACATCAACGCGCGCCTCCAGTTAGCTAATGAATACACGATATTTAGTGCACACTTCCTTCAGGCCATTTCCAAGAAGTACTTCAACTAAGACAGATGGGGAGACGTCAACTAGCCCCCAATCATAAACTTAACCGCTTTTACCGTGTCAGCACAAAAACGCGACACTTCCGTAAGTATAGAGTCTCGTACGTTTTTAACGGACATCTTGTACCAATGTAACTACGTGATCCTTTAACTACCCGCCACCGGTTACCAAAAATGTGTGAGAAAAAGGGAATGAGTCACAAGCGGTTGATTAGTATGTGCGGATTTTTATGCGGCTGACTCTAGCCCAGACAAACCAAAATCGACCAGTCCTACCCAAGGTTAACCTGCATCCACTCTTTCGCTGTCTCAACGGCATATGCTTTGGGGGCTCAACCTTTGACACTGTGAGTAGCGATTTATTTTCAGGTCTCGTTGGTTTGACCCTCCTGTTACACGGTTAGGTGGCCTAGGATTCAAGAATGAGATGCAATTTAACTGGTGAATAGAGATTCGTTCCAGCTCACGATCCCTGTATAGACAGAGGCACGGGAATAGAGCGCATGTTGTTCTATACGCCTTCCGTAGTATCACCGCTCCTGGTGTAGAAGCAACTGTGTTTAACGCCCTGGCAGTTCCATCTCCGACGGATGTTTCCGACCTGTGCCGAGCAGATTTCACAACCATATGAAAGCACTGCAGTTACGCGGGGCCGGAAAGGAGGAGAGTATGCACGAACACGAGAGGGCCACGGGATGGCAGAATACCACTTGGGAAGGTGCTTCGAGGCAAACGCCCGTAAGACGGTGGGATGGTGTCATCAGTCGGGTCCCCACTCACGTACCGGAAAACTTCCCTGTTTCATGTATCCAGTCACGGTAAGATGCTTGAACATGTAAGCATATGTTACNGATGATTGAGTACCAGCAGCTGCTTCTAGAATGATTATCACGTGATAATCAAAATTCCGTACGAAGTTTCGACATTGGTTTGTTTTATAAGTCAATGTTTAAGCTGGAATCTATATTTCATAGCACAAACGGTTAATAGTGGTTAACGAGTAGGGTTTGAGGCAGGGAAGACAGCACGAGATGTGAATTGAGGTTTCAATGCACTTATGTGAGGTAAACGTGGGCAGCATTTCCTCATCACAGTTTTCTGTGGACAGTTTTCGCACGTTAGTCAAAGAAGCCGTCAATATCGGATACCAAGTAACTATAGCCTGATGGCTTACCAGGGTGAATAGGTTATCACGAATGGGCATACATACATATGTGAGTTATAACCCTGTTTTTTCGGTTTCTATCCTAATTTTATTCTACCAGCTTTACCGTAAGCTTCGATTTTATATTGTTCAACATTCTGAACAATGTGTGCACAGTGACGCACGTGAATAAAACGATGCGGTTTTGTGAGTACGCAATGAATCAAATGCTAGATGGGGTGTGAGTAAACGGTGGAAGACGCAATAAACAGTTTCATGCAAGTTGTTTTAAATGGAGCCTGATAGTAGGGACGGGTATGTATGTTATATGCAGCTGACAGCTAAATGTTCTCCGACCACATTCAAAAAATCGTCGGAAGATGCACAGAGTATGAAGATAGACATCATGTTTGATGATGTAAGATAGCTGTTCAGGCCCTTTTTAAAACGCTGAATGTTGTTACTGGCTCTGATTTGATTCGGAAGCCTATTCCAAATATAGGAATATTTCACAATAAAGAAGTTGGCGCGTATCTTTTCCGAGCTAGCAGGGTTGGCAAAGTGGAACCTCTATTTCTTAGACCATATGGGGAGCTGTGTTGAAAATGAACGGCGAACGCTGTAGTGATGGCGTCCGAGTGTATCAGTTTATACAGAAGTGTAAGATTTAACTTCAGTCTTCGTAACCAAAGTGGATCAATACCAACTGATCGACAGCGTTCACTATAGGTAAGTGAGGATGAATATCCTAACAAGCTTTTGGTGAATGATCGTTGGAGATTTTCTAATACAAGCCTATCAGATTTGCGTAGGTGACAGTTAGTGAAGGTGCGAATACTCAGTTCGAGGTCGAGCGCACATTTTGTAAAGAGCCAGCTTCGCATCCGGTAGGCCGAATGTCCTTTGATACAGCCTATTGTCCTTTTAGTTTTTGCTACCTGAAAGCGTACTTGTTCGGAGAAATTGAAGGAGTTTGAATACCATATTCCTAGATCTCGAACGGTTGTGGCGGTGTCAATATGATGACCATCTAGTGAGACAGACCCATTGGGTATTTGACAACCATAAGTGATAATGTTCGATTTGTTCGCTGAGAACGTCATGAGCCATGTTTTGCACCACGACTCCAATGATGCTAGGTCCTGTCGTATATTTTGTAGACAGAAGACGAGGTTGCCAGGCTGTCGAAATGTGTAGACGATTTTGATATCGTCAGCAACAGAAGGGTTTGCCATGTTTAATAACATCGCATACATCATTTATATACATGAGGAAAAGCAACGGTCCCAGAACACTCCCTTGAATCACCCCACTAGTCACTGGTTTTGGTGTTGAGCAGTGCTCTCTATTTGACCGTCCACGCGGTCCCGTCCGTAGTCCAAAAAACCTTCAGGGGAAAAACTCCGCAAAGTTATTTGAGGTTTCAGCCACACTTTGGCTACAGTAATGACATCAAAACCTCTTCAACATCTTCTAAGCCCCCACTACTTGTTACTAATGCTGCAACAATATGTACACGAAAACTTCAGATACTTTCCCCGCAGCAAGCCCCACGATTTTTCCATCGTGTCAAAGCTCCCACACGAAGGACTCGGAGTGATTGTACTTTTTGAAGTAGCTTCCCATTTCCCACCCAATTTGTCTCTAATAGTTTCTTCAGTTCACTCATCCATTCGGTCACAGAAACCAAACAGCTTACCTTGTGCCTCGTATCTTCAAACTCCTCTTTTGCCATCCCCATCAGTTGAGCTACATCCACAATTGCAATCTGACCGTGGCAGATTGTTTGGCTGATCTTTAAGAGCTTAGAAGTCGAGACAACCATGTTTCCCTGGGGTGTGGCACTGGTTATTATCAAGTGAATAATCTTTTCTGCTCTTTCTATGTTTATCGAAGCTTTCTGGCTCTCTGTCTTCTTAACCTTCCGTTCCACCTAGTAGTTGGTGCTCACTTTAGCCGCGAATACGGTTCTTATACTTCCACTTACCTGACAAGCGTTCTTCAATCTACCGCGGAATATACTTTCACGATGGGCTTATCCGTGGCAACTTCACCACGCGCCGTTACCTACTTAGCTACAACAATATGAGTCTCTGCGCAAACCAGCTTGTCCAATGTATCGAATTAATGAAGTCACCAGTAGAACACATCCTTTCCGTGCATCCAGGGTCTGGCTGTAATACCGCAGGTAGTTGTTTTCTGCGGCGGCAATTATCTAGTTTGCGATCAAATTCGCGTAATTGGCGTCTTTTTGTTATCCGGAACAAGCTGACATCTGACCCGTAGCAGTTCATGTACCTTGTCGAATTTGCTGAGTACATCATTTCATTGAGACGCTCGTGTAAACTCAATGGATATTGAAAGTATTGGTTTCGAATTTAGTTGAAATCGCTCAACCTCCACCTACCCACTCTGTGCGTGCCTTTGATAATGGTGTCCACAGGTGCTTCTGCTTTCCGGAGAATATCCATCCTGAAGCGAATGAACGAAACGCCAACAATATGTTTGCACAGCTCAAGCGACATTTTGATGAGCTCTACAGTTATTTCTTAAACGACCATGCAGAAGCACAATATGCGCGAATCTTGAGAAAAAAGGTTTGGTCTGACCGCTGTCTTATCAACGGAGGAAAACGCCTCTTGAGAGAGTCCAAATACTTGTTTCCACGGCCTTCCTGAACAATCGATTCTATGAAGTAAATAATTCAACCTGAATATACGCCCGTTGTAGGTTCGCCGGTTTGGAGCTATCCAACAGGTTCAGGTGAGACCGATCAGCCGAAAGAATCCCCCATGGTTGTATTTGCATGTTTACATTGTTAGAACCAAACATGATTCGAATACGGCTAAAAGACGCAGCTCAACGATGTGTGCATTTATGGACCAAAATACAGGCGAAATGATTAATGACAGAGCGACGGGCACAGCAGCTCTTGTCGTGTTCGTAACGTGACAAAAATATGATGAGATAACATGGAACGTAAATCGGATAAGGCCAGGTGAATGTGAAGCTACCTGCTGGGGCTGATGATTAAGTGAGAAAGAGGGCAAATAATGGACAATAGTTGTGTACAGAACTCGGTAGATTAAAAATACCAGAGTCATAAGGAAAGGGTGAACCGTGAATCCTGAGCATCAAACCTTTACTCGAAAATTCTGGATGGGTGTACTACCACTACATCGTCTGAGGGAACACTTCATTGATCCATGACTCGCTAAGGTAAAGGCGATGAACATCTTGCATTGTTACACCGATTGATGCGTAATGCTACTTGGGGAAGGTCTATTTTTCTCAAAAGTGGTTTATTTTTCGAGCTATCTTCGAAAAATAAATTGTGATTTTGAATTTCATCTTTTCGCGCCACAACGTGCCAAAACTCAATTTTGGCGCACGTTTCTCCTGCGTCTCTGATTGGCCCATCCCACTTTTAATGCATCAATTAACGTGGGATTCTTCAAGGCTGTTCAGAGACTATATATATGCAGACGCTGGTCTGCAATGTTACCTTTGGTTAGAGAGCAAATACATTCTCGACTGAAGGTCAAGGTCTTCTGTGTTCTTCTGGGGTTTCGGTTATCGTTACGCTCGGTGCTACGTGTTCGTGTTTCGTATAGTCGTGCGCTAGACATTTATCGTTATCGTTGACCACCGGGCCAGAGAATTACTGGGTGTTCATAAGTAGCCTTTACCTGCGCCACTGTAACTAGGCCTGATAGGTCAGAACCAATCCGGCGGGTTAGTATGCGGCAGACTAGAAGTGGGCCAACCGTGATCGTCAATAAATCAACGACTATCTGCCAAGCCCATTAAACCCTTGTGATTGTAGCACTGTTTTCTCCGTGAAGCAGGCGGGTTCTCACATCAGTTACTCGCTTCCGTTGATGCTTCGTTGCGCATCAGGCATGGTGGGTTCAACTGAACGTGACACACAAGGTTTGGTATAACGAACGAAGAACGGCTTGCAAAATATCATCCCCAAAGCCCAAAGCACCATCCAAAACACATGAAATTCATTGTGCCACTGGCAGCGGTCCTTGAAGCCCGTGGAACCAATGTGATCGAGACCCACTTACTTACTCATACCAGGCGGCCTTGTCCCCATCTATCCTACAGGCGTGTGTGACGGCAGTAGGTAAATCAGTGTCTGATACCGTGTAATTTTCATGGTTTATTGGCAGCGGCCATCTGGTTGAGCACATCATAACTGAGCTTACAGCACTCTACGTTGTCACTGTACTCTCTGAACAGCCTGCAATCTATCACATCTTCGGAAAAATTTGAATCATCGCTGGGAACACTTCAATGGGATTCGGGATAACCGAGGATGTGAGACGAGAACCGAAGAAGGCCCGGCAACGAACCCCTAGATATTCCCCACATCAAAGCGTATGAAGAAAAAATACGTCCTCATAAGGACAACCTGTTGTCTATCTCGAAGAAATACAAGTAATCACAATAAGGTCTACCCACTCAATCCGGAGGGGTATGGCCTCATGTACAGTCTCTGATGTGGTGCGTTAACTTGGGTCTTGCTTAAGTCAATAAAATCTACGCCTACGGCATAGCTGTGGTAAAGAGAATCCGTTTATTTTCACTTTACAGTAGGGGAATTTGTCCGGCAGAATTTTTCACATATGAAATAATTCTCGAAAGTGGAGTCAGGTGACCCCTACTCACTTTCTCACCAGCCCATCGAGGAGTTTCACCATCACTGTAGCAACGCTGACAGGTGGATATTTGCAAGGCATGGTCGGGCCCCTATTTTAAGCATGGGTAAACTGATTGCCCGATCCCACTCTACAAAGAAAACTCTCTTTCTAACAGTTGTTCTGAAAACCAAAGCAAGGTAACCGCATAAAAACTGCCACGAGATCACGAAGTTGCTTTGATTTGTGTCCTTCAGCTCTGGTGGCTTTCGTGGCGTTGATCACTCCAGTAATCAGAACGTGTTGGTTTTAGAGGTGCGAGCATCCCGCAGGCTGAGGCGGTAATCGATTTTGCTTCTAGATTTCAGAAAAGAAAAGAAAATGAGGGGCATATTTTCTCGTGAAATTTAGCATCAGTTCGGTAAGTTTCTGAGGGTTAAGCAATAGGTATTCAATAAAGCCTGATAAAAAGAAGTTACGATTGAACAAGGAAATCAGTCCTATCCACGAGTAGGGCGGTTTGGACAGTTTGTCAACGTTAACTCGAAGTAAATATAATGGGCGTTCTAGAGTAGGCCGATAGGAGGCTGAGGGAGCTCAAGAGCTCGTGTGAACTTCTTGTGAAAACATGACAGGATGAAGTTATCAGATGACGATTGCATCAGCCGTCGCTACGTTGCGACCTTCTGTTGACATCAGCTGCTATCTGAACCTTCTGAAGATGACACGTAAAAGGTGGCTAGGGTTCATGTTATCAACTGTATTTGGCAGATGTCCTACGATAGCACTAGTTACTGATTTTCTCACTCTGCTTTCCAGCCACGCCGGGCGACGCCTCCTTATACGCTTACCAAGCTGCCTCGTCGTGCATCCGATATACTCCGTCGCACAGCAACTCGAGAAAGAGTAGAAAACTATAATCTGGGGGGTGGACTGACATCGTGTCATTCGAGTTACGAGATAGCACACAAGTACTTGTGAACCCGGATCGCAACCTCGCGGCCAGAAAGGTCCCCATTAGCACATCACAAGGTCTGTAGTTGAGAACCTCTGCTACCAGGTCGCCCTCGAACGGCCGGCTGACAAATATGGGTTTCCTATTCACCAAGCCAACCAACCGACGTGGTGATCTTTCTGATATTCTTTCAGCAGTACATCTTTCAAGATAGCCAATTTGCCTCAGGACACTGGGGATGACAGAGAACTTTTGTCTCGATGTCGTCTTCCAAGCAAACTTTCTTTGCTGCTACTTATGAGGCTGTGAATAAGATTCCCTTTTGCTTCGACGGTAAAAACTGCTGAAGTTATTTTATTGTTCTGTCCGTTTCGGTTTTCTGTAGATTGATCGCTTCAGCAAGCCGTCTGTCCGTCGGACCGAATTGGCACCACCGAAGTGGAACGAGCTGTTTGTTTTCGATTCTGTCGTGAACTGTATAGAGGAACGGACTATGTTAAATATGCACTGGATGTTATAGATTTCTCCCAAGCCACTTATTTTCGCTAATACCTCATCCACCTAACGGTGGTGAAATCATAGGCTGGCGATCGAACATTTCATCTGGCCGTGTTCGGGCTAGCTTACAAACATATCAACCAGCAAAGGGCCCAGGGGGGTCCCGTAGTCACGCCATCGATTTCTCTGGCTTTCTGAATGGAGAGGTAGGTTATAAGTGTGGTGCGCCAGTGTACTGGACTTTAATAGGTGCACCTTGTCGAAATCGGAATATCCTGGATTTCCAACTCGATCTACGGACGAATGAGGCAATAACCCTTGGCCTCCAAAACGTTTTGTTCACTCGAAGAAAATCTCCGAGTTCATGGAAGTAACACTAGTCAACTTCCGTTCGCACCGTAACCTAGCAGCTTTGACAGACTGCTGGCCAGCATCCCGTACTACGCCAGTGAACCTCAAAAGTTATAACCCAGAGATTACCCACATGCAGCCATCAACGTCTCGTTTACTTTTAGGTTGTTTTCACACCTTTCTAGTCAGTCCACAGAGGTATGTGTGTTACTTCATCAACGATTAAGGCTGCAGTGTGGTGCGGCAGTTTGCGCAGTGTGACGGTGACTCTCTCCATAAGTGACCTACAAACCGTCCTCTTGCTTGATCAGGCATCGCCGATGAACCACACAGATCGTCCTAGTAACAAAATCTGCCTTCTAGATGTTAGGAGAACGGGCCGGGTTACCGCAGATATCCCTAATTATCTCATAACAAAAAGCAAAATGACTTGACCGTTCCACCTTAATGGCTGTTTGCAGAACGAATCACATGAAAATTCCGTGGTTTTCCCGAACGCCAGGTCCAACGTTGAAGGGCTTTGATCTACCTTAAACCTTAAATATTGGTCACTAAATTGCTCAAGTGGTACATAGAGGGTAGGATCACTTAGATCACTTGGAAATCATCACGTTGTAGCTGAACAAAAGGATGACTACTAGCATCCGTCTGGCATGTTGGAGTCTCTCGTGACCAGCCGTATGTTCAACTTATGTTCATGGAAGATTTGTTGGGGGTCGGATGAGTTAAAACAAGAACGCTGGCCGCTGCCAACTATCACCCAGAACGCGACTTCACCTACGACGCCAAAGCTCCCACAGCGCCTATTGAAGTAGCTGTCTGCGTTAGATGTTTGTCGATCGTTATGTATTTGACAGAAAGTCGATTATCACGCTCCATGCATTTGTTTATTCCACTTTCGTTTATTCGCCTTTTTTCTTACATTCGAGACCTTCTTGGTAGAAAATGCAAGCCTTTCTTGCGTCGACTAACATGATCATTAGAATTGCGCGCTCGACGAATCAATTATCTCACAAGCGTTAAGCTTGATGTACCACTATTGGTTACTTGTGGAAACTTGTTCTCGCGTAGCTTTTATTCCATATTTCCGATTACTGGGTCTCTGTTTGTATGTATTCTGATTTTGTTTGCACCTGATTGCTCCATTATCAAGAAACAGTTGCGTTTAGTATTGTCCACGTGAATCGTTGGTCTTGGAATCTGTGTATTTGGTGGATTCAGTATCCAGGTTTGTTTTCATTTATCTTCCATTCAGTTTTTTTGAATATTTTCTCGTACTTTGGCGCCTCATCAACAGGGAACTCTTCTTTACGGTTGTCTTTCTCATTGGATGCGAATCGGTTGTTTAGTGAACTCATAATTTATGGGCGCTCGCTGCTCATAGACGCGACTTTTCTAGATCCAGCCTATCGACAGACGTGGAAAGTAGATCAAACGTTATTCGAACAACCGCTGGATGTCCTGGATTGACATTGCCTTCAAAATTCTTCGCACGTACTTCCTCACCACATGCAACGGTCTGGGATATTCAGGATGTTTTTAACACCGCAGATTGGTCGAACAAATTCACCGCAGTTTTTCAACTTGGCGCCATTGTTTCCACTACACTTGGTCAGTTCCCCAACCTGTAATCACTGCCTGTAAAGTCATCAGGTTATCTTTATTCCCTTTTGTCTTGCCTCCTCTGTTCTCAGTAGGGAGAATAAACCAATGAACTCTATGAAAAAAGCGACAGAATTGTCAGCGTTTCAAATCTGTTTATTACGATAAGGAGATTGAAGACATGGGCGAACATATGTTTTCGATAATTTCATCTTCAGTCCAGTACAACTATACAAAAAGTTAACACAGTTAAATCGAGATATCCGTCAGACTTATTACAGAGGAACTAGATCAACTAATTGGCGATGGTTTGGTTGGACTACTACGACACGGTCGTCCATTAGTTTGACTGCGCAGCTAGTCCATTGACCCGGTGGATTTGTAACCATTGTAGGTGCAGCGCGTGAACAAACTACTTTTGAAGATATGATACCGGGCGAAGCAACTTAATTCCGACAGCCTCGGCAGTACAGATGGTTTTCAACCGGACAGCTTTTGATGGATTGTCTGGCACGCGTTGTACCCTTTGATATCAGTGTTCGCCTGATGACCGCTTTGAAACAGATAATCGAAGATAGCACTGTTGAACGATCGTGTTTCCCCGTGTCCAGCCACCGTGGATGGTGTTCTCGGATTCGCTTCGTTTTAGAGTTTGAACAATATAACTTACTACGCAGGAAGGAGTAGATGGGTAGATACACATGGATCAGGCCTGAACTTCCCACCTGCCTTTGTTGTAAAACCTGAAAACTGGAGATGTGGCGAACTGGATACGAAGTTAAGCCGTGCCATACTTCCCGTTGATTGTCTGGTTTGGAACGTTTTTCAGCCGTTCTGCAGCACTGTCACTCGTAAACGGCACCCAAATAAACACAGGCTTCCTTCTTACTTTCTGCACTTCAGATTTTGGTGACATTCTGGCTATGGTTCTGGTGAATAAACGTCCTCGGTGGCTGTAATCACGTTATCTGTGAACTCACGTTCACTCCCTACCTCATCCGCTGGACAAATTCTGTATGTTTTGCCAATCAGGCATCGCACTAGACTTTTTGTTTCAGGGGTACAAAACTGTGAAAGTTTGTGTACTGACCTGTCCATGTATTCTTGCGATGAATCCTGCGTTGAATAGTTCCGTCTATTCGTCGATGTAAACGAACATCTAGGAAAGATATCTGGCTCTACCTCCTCCTCAAGCATAAACTTACCTAACTGGGAACGCAAATGAAATTGCCGAGTACCGTGTACATAATAGTATTCTAGCTAGTAACGACTTATTTATAGAAACATGATCAAAACGCCACCTTAGCTTGAAATGCGGGAGGTAAGAAGGAAACCTGTGTTTATTGTAGTTGTCGATGGGCATCCAAAACATTCCATTCAATGCTCCACAAAATACGGGCTACAGTTACCGTGATGGGATCTGGACAACGGTATGGCTTCTGGCCAGCGAGTGAACCGGTCGATACACGTGAGTAGGTAGGTGTAGCCTCGAGAGGGTGGAAGTGGTCCGACGAGGTCCAGAGTGGACATGTTCAAAACAACCGTCAGAGGTTGGCAAACCTACAAGTGGGTTGGTCGTATGTCGATTGATCTTGGAACGCTTGCACGCAAAACAGTCACGGGCCAATATGGCACGCCCGATTCATGTTAGGTTAGAGGGGTCGGTCCCCAAACAATCATAGTGAGGCTCGTATCCCTACGTCAGGTGGGGCGGCACTTCGAAGACTGCCCAACCCAATAAATTGAACACAATCGGCCTGAGGTATCTCAGCGAACTGCCACACACAATTGCACCAGCCGAAGATTTCAATGGCACTGTGACGATCTGTAGGTTGGTGCGTTTCAGATTGTCCATCGGCTTACAATCGGACTGTTGCAATGCATCCATGCGACTAGGTGAACTCGGGTCGGTGGTTGTGACAACATTGTGCATTCGTGAAGAGGTATCCGTGACAACGTTTGCGGCTCAGGCACAATGGCGGATATAAGTAGAAAACCGGGATAAATAGTGCAGCAGTCGGGTTTCTCGAGGTAAATATCTATCGGACTAATTCAGCAAAGTGTACGCAAAAGGTTTGTGGCCCATGAATATGGTTAAATCGGAGCCCTCGAGTGCCCGACGGAGATAACGCACAGCTTTATATAATGTTAAGATCTACCACATAAGTTAGTGGGTCAGAATTTTTACATTTTGGCTATCATAACTGTACATCTTTCTGGTTTCCCCATTGGGAGGTTCAAAACTCTCAATATAACGTAACGATTTCCGACTTCGAAATCGGTTTCGAGAACGCTAGTAAGTTTAAATTGTCTTTAGTTGGTAGTTCAAATCCCCGTGCCTGGTCCACCCAAGTAGAAGCACTCTTCTGATTTCATAATATTACTTCACAGACCACCATGTTTTCTCGTGTGACTGCGCAGTTGCCCACCGATGTCGCTCCAGAAGTAATCGACATATTTGCCCTTACACCAGACGAGTCCCCGTATGATAAACTCAAGGTGGCAGTCTTAAATCATACCATGGCCTCAAACGAGGCCAAGCTTCGGCAAATACTTTTCGGGGTACAGTTTGTCGACCACACCCCTTCTCAACTGCCTCACCATATGAGATCCCTGGTCGGTGACCCTATCTTCAGGCAACTATGGACCAAATGCCTTCTGCTTAATTATTCATTCGTTTTGTCAGTACAGGACCTCGACACCGCATTAGAAAAGTTACCAGAGACGGTCAACGACGTTCGCGATTGTTTCCCTCAGCGTTCCGTCAACCATGTGCGTGACTTTTCCCCTGGCAATGATCCACAAGACACATGGTAACCTTCAACGTCCAAGGATCCAGCTAACATCCACTGTGAATAACTTGGCCGGAGGCTTCACAAAAATCCTCAACCTCTCGCACGCACAACCCTGTTCTCGCACGCGCCCCCCCCATCCATAGCCCAAACCTGTAACATCTGTTACTATTACCGGCGTTTCCCTGACAACACCTACAAATGCACACTGCCATGCACATATGCCGATCCGCTTTCTAAAGGCAATGAAAATCATGGAGACGACACGGCCAGCCAGCAATGGCGAAAGATACCGCCGGCAGATCAACAGTTGTCTATCTTATGCCCATGACAACTGCACCGGACTGCGCTTTCCCATCGACACCGGTGCAGAGGTCAGCGTTATACCCCCCGGTAAAATTAAACGCGATCTCAAACCCGTGGAATACATTCTACAGGCTGGCCAACAATTCCAAAATCCTGACCTACGGCCAACATCTCTTGACGGTCGACCTTGGACTGCGCCGAAGTTTCCCCTGGATTTTTGTCATTGCCGATGTTCCAACACCCAATTATCGGCGTCGATTTTCTTACAAAGTACGGTTTGGCTGTTGACCTCAGCCGCCGGAAACTCGTAGACAGCACTACTACTTTGTGCGTTCAAGGTGAAGCCACCACCATCAACTCGATCGGACTTCGAACGGCTTTACCAGAAGCTAACCAGTATACGGTGCTGTTGAAACAATTTCCGGGAATTTACCAACCTACACCTAATACCACGGGACTGAAACATGACGCTACCAAGGTACCATCCAAATTTTCGCTTCCAAACCGATTGCTTTCTTTGAAGCTGAAGGTCGCCAAAGTGAAATTTGCTGATACGTTCCGCTTAGTAGTTACCGGTCTCTCGAACAGCTCATGGTTATCGCTTCCCTGCATGATTACCAAGAAGACTGTAGAAGATTGGAGACCAGATGGTATCCACCGAGCGCTCAACAACGTCAGGGTGCGGGATCCTCATCCAATTCCGCACATTCGTGACTTTTCCATTGACCATCTGGAAAGGAGGCCTTTTCATAAATGTGTCTGGTCAAGGCATGTCATCAAATTCCTTGGTCTCCCGACGACCGCGCCAAAACAACGATCCCCATCCCGTCCGGCCTATTCGAATTTGTCCGTATTTTTGTCTTCGGAAAGGTCGCCCAGGTATTCTAACGCTTTATCAACTAGGCTCTACGCAGCCTAGAATGTGTGTTTTTGTACACTGACGAAAACGTCGTTGCCAGCAACAATGAACAGGAGCACCTCTCCCATTGAAAGCCTCTCTATGAGCGTCTGAACCATCGTGATGTCACTATCAACACAACCGAGAGCGTCTTCAGTGCATCTTCCATTGACTTTCTCGGTCATCGCATCGACAAAGATGGCATCAGACCACTACCGGAGAAAACCTCTGCGGTTTCAGATTACCTGCTGTCTCATTCTACTGAAAGCCTCCGTCAATTCTTAGGGATTATCAGCTATTATTGCTGTTGTCCCCCAATTGTCCTGACGTGTTGAAGCCACTAACTGACCTGCTGCAGAATAACCCTGAAAGTTCTCCCTCACCCAGAAGCTATTGCGGTTTTCACATTTGTCAAGCAGAAAATGGCGGGCGCCAAATTCCTCGGCCACCTGAGCGCTAACGAACATGCACGGCTAGATTCAAAGACCGACGCATCTTAGTCTGCTCGCGGCGCCGCTTTGCAGCAAACCATTGGCAATGGAGTCCGACGGTTCCCGCTTTTCTCCCGGAAGCTATCGGCCAAACAAGGTACGGTACCTTCGGCAGAGAACTCCTGGTTGTCTACGCCGCAGTCAAACATTTCCGACATATGTTAGCAAGGACGGTCAGTTTACCATCCTTACTGACCACAAGCCGTTAACGCACGCTTTCAACACTTCCCCAGACAGATACTCCCCGAGAGAAACCCGCCACTTAGACTTTACATCCCAGTTCACAGCGGACACTAGCTGCATCGGTGGTCCGAACAATCTGGTCGCAGACCCCTCATTCCGCGTGCATGTTCATCATTTATCCGCACCTCACATCGAGTTATTGGCCATGACGGTGGTCTAACCAGACGATGCGGAATTTAATTATTCACCTGAACCGCTAACCCTATGACGTCGGGCGCGAACGACATTGACAATGCGGTAGTCCAGTATGCGAACTTGGCAATCTAGCTAGCGACGCGTGCTAACCGGACTTGAGGCCCGATCTGCGCAAGCCAATACGCTGGGATCCTCTAGAGCATGAACCGAGACATGAAACCTCGCGGCGTTCGTCGTCGCATCTACGTTCAGTAGCTCCGGTTTGTGGACTGGGATATCGGATTACATCGCTAAAATGTATGCACAGAATTTTTAAAAAATATAAATAATTAGGAAATAGTGGAACTGAGACACGCGATTTACTGCTATATGTGAGTTTATGTGAATATTCAAATGTTAAAAAAATGAATCTGCCGCACAAAATAAGCTGCAGTAGCTATCATAAAGCGGTAAAAATGATTAATACAACGGACCCAAAAACGACGCGAATCTATTTTCTTGCCCCTCTGCTCGCCCACCAAAAGTTTCCAAGCTTTACGTTAACGAGAATCCGAAGTATTAATTAGTGTTCGGCGAGTATGCAACCATGTATTTATTGATTTACTCACCGTTCACAAGCGGACTTCAACGCAACAGTTAAAGGCGCTAGGGAGTTGGACGTGAGAGAACCTTAAGCACAACCGCACGGCAACCGCCAGAGAGGACGAATGTCGACGGAAACTTCAGTCGACCTTCAGAATTCAAACAAGCGTCAGAGTGGTTGGGCGGCGTTCCCAACGATGACAGCTAAAACATTACCATTCGATTGAGTGTAGCCTACCGTAGTGAAAACGATTCTGATTCAGTACATTGCCACGATTAAAGCCGCGATAGCACACGCCAACACATTAACTTTGATGTTAGTGGTTTGTAGTAAATTTACATTCACAAGATAATGTGAACAGGCACGGTGGTACTGGTAAGGCAACTCTCACGTCGCAGGGAGTTTAGGATTTTGGGGACGTCGAAGGTGATCTCATCGCGAATGGCTTCTACAGGGGTTATGTAGTCTAATTGCACTGCAATCCGTGGGCGCCTTTTCCATCCTATAGGTTTCCTCTGTTTCTCCAGCAGCATTTAAAACTTATTATCGTTACCGTTGGCAACTGTGTAGTGCGCGGGTATGGTGTTTTAAGGCGGAGTTGTACAGGAAGAAAATTTTCCATTTCTTCATGAAATATCAAAATGCATAGTTCAGAACAAATATATGGGTGTTTCGAGCCTAACGGTTGTGTTATAATGAGAAAACTCAGTTTTACCCAAAACTGGTTCATGTCCGCACTCTTGTTAATGAAAATATTTTGCATTTTTTCTGATATGTTGGCCTTCTTAATCTATTTTGCGTTCTGAAAATGCTTCCATGGGAAATTTCCATGGTGAAATACATACTTCCCAGGTTGCGTGGTTTGGAAGATATAGATGAATTTGTATTCGCCGAACACTGCGTTTACATTGGATTTCACTTTATATATCAAAGCAAATTCCAATGAAAGCTATGCCAGCACATTTCCGGATTAGTTATGTCTGGAGCAAACTGTTGGTCTGTTTTCCTGTCAGTATTGCGAGTAGAAACCGGTAAACGAAATGTCATTCTTAAAAACGAATGCAACGGATGTTACCACATGGTTGCTTCTATCTACGGTCCATATGGGACAATGTGGACATGGGTAATGTGTATCACTGTTTCATCGACAGCTTGTGTAGCGTCTAGTTTATTGCGTTCCGACCATGTTTGAATGTAGCTTGTGATTTGTATGCAGCTCAATGCCCACCTACCTGAGGGTTGATGACCCACTTTGATGCTCGTTATTCCTCCGACGATAACATTGATTCTCACTTGTACCATTTCAGCTACAACAGTTCAATCTTCGTATCATGGATACTCATGATTCTGACGATTGTTGGTCTATGTTTTTGCCGGAGGTGAGTGTAGCAGCGATTCAACAGAATACAATAAGGTCAACACCTGCGTGTGCGTTTGTAACTCACGTAACTCGCTATTGAGAACGATGGTGCTGACGGCTAGTATTCGTTCACTTGAACGGTGACCTGATAAGCAAATGAAGAACTACCCACATGTAACCCTCAATTTTCCACTTGCTACCTTTAGTTAGAGGTTGTTTCCGACTAAGCAACTGAATAATGGATAACCGCTGAAATGTTTTCTTTTTTGTTGTGTGTCTGTTTGGCGGGGCCCACTGTGTATTTCGGTACTTCCTCGTGAAAGTCAGAAATATCGTTGATGCCTAAAATACCTCACTGGCTCCTTCCTCGTTGATGGAAAATCTTTTCCACACGTCTTTGTTTTTTAAACTTCTGATGACAGTGTTGGAGTAATCTACCAAGAAAACAACCGGGAATCTATAACATACCTTGCTTTAGTTTGCAGCCAACATCGCAAAATTTGATATCCGTCTATCGCACCTATCGTGATGCTAGTTCCTAGGTTCGTACGCCCAAGGTTTCCCCAGCCTTTACGTTAACGCGGAACGGAAGTCGTAATGAGAAGACGGCGAATCTGCAAACAAGCGGACTTCAGCGTAACAAACAAATACGCTAGGGAAGTTGGACGTGAGAGAACCTCAAGCACAACCGCACGGCAACCGCCAGAGAGGACGAATGTCGACGGAAACTCCAGTCGACCTTCAGAATTCAAACAAGCGTCAGACTGGTTGGGCGGCGTTCCCAACGGTGACAGCTAAACATTGTTATCCTAGTGAATGTAGCCTATAGTAGCAGAGATGGCGCGGATTCATTATACAGCCACGACTAAGACTGCGATACCTACGCCAACACACTAACTTGATGTTAGTGGTTTGTAGTTTGCACGGCTTAATACATTTCCGTGCCTTGGTCCCAAATTTGTGATGATACCAGCAGAATCCCGTTCTTGAACGCGATCTAGAACGGCTACGTCCTCTGGAAGTGGTGCGGGATCGAGAAGCTTTAAGAGCCTGAACTTCTAGACAAAGTTCTTTACTTGTGCTGCTAAACTGGCGGTTATGCTTCCTGCATGTGCCTCCATCTGATGCATTTTGCTGGGGAGGTGCTCGATGACTGAGTCGGCCGATCTTGCCAAATCATCCAAAGAACTTGTGGACATGAATGGAGAAATAATTGCCTGCACAAAATCGGGCAATCTCTGCATCCAAAGGTAGCGCATGAGTTTGTCATCAATCCTGTGATTTTGCCCAACCTGTCTCAACTGCCGAAGCAACTGAGATGGAGTAAGGTCCCCTAGCTGCAGATCGCTAAGGACCTGTTTGAGCCGTTTTTCTTCTGATACGACGACACGCTCTAGGAATGCGCTCTTCAGTGCGTCGTAAGGGTTGCTCTCGGGTGGCCTAATCACTAAATCCCTGACAAAGGGTGCCAGCGACATCGGCATCGCAGCAGCCAAGTATGTGAACTTGGCAGTCTGGCTAGTAATGCGCGCTAACTGGAACTGCAGCTCAAGCTGCGCTAGCCAGTACTCTGGGTCATCCGGAACATAATCAGGGACCCGAAAACTCAAGGCGTTTTCTTTCGCATCTACCTCGGCGAGCTCCGACTTGGGGACTGAGATATCTGACTTAATCATTTCCCCATACATACAGGATTTTGTAGAAATGTAAATGCCAAGAAACTGGCTGAAATAGAGCACCGGATCACTTAAAAGCCCGATTTTCTAGGTCGATTCATCACATTACTCCACGTAAATAAACGGCTGGTCTCATTAAGTTAAAAGACTATCGAGGGGTGATACACACTGTTTCCAAAGAATGCCACTCAGATGAACATACGCCCTCCGGAATCCAAATACGAAAATCCCGGTGGATCCGGGTACATTGAACCTTTGCCTCAAACCCGTGTATCAATCGCTGAATCGCTGGATGTGTTTAAAATATGAATGTGCCCTCAAATATAAAGCTTCTATGAAACTTTTGATCGTTAGCTGAAGTCCGTTATTTGTAACGAAGACAGGATCTCTCCACAGATTTCCCCACCTGAGGAGCAAGACATACAAAGACAGGATTGCTCCTCTTTGTTTCGGACTAAATTGCGATTTGAAATGACATTCTATTGAGGTCAATCACAGCCGGATCTCTAGGGGAACTAGCCCAATACAAAGGTATAAACTCGAATAGTCAGTTCGAAATGCAGTCGCTGAATAGCTCACTATAGGCAATCCCGATCTACGCGGAACAGGAGCACCAAGGAGACGAGACGCGCGCACCAAAAGTGTATTGCTAAGTAGAATCAATTCAAACAAGTGGTGTTCACTTTGTACAAGAACAAGTGCTGTAGACTATATATAAAAATAAAGCGAAATATGAAAATATGTACAATACCCTATAAATCAAATGCCCAATGGAACGATCGTCCGTTCCACCGTGATGCCTGTGTTACTCGTCAAAAAAATGAATATAAGTTGCTGGCACGAATATCATTTGATATTTTCAGTGTAAAATTCGAAAAACCCACCTCGTTTAAAATTGTCGCTGCGGGTAAGTGACCCACTTTGATGCTCGTTATTTCTCCGACGATAACATTGATTCTCACTTGTACCATTTCAGCTACAACAGTTCAATCTTCGTATCATGGATACTCATGATTCTGACGATTGTTGGTCTATGTTTTGCCAGGTGCAGATTTCGCTGATGGATTATCAGTATGTTTTTAGATTTTCCGCCCACCTATATTACTTGTTTAAGATACCGAAGTGTCATTCCAGTAGCTCCGAAGTTGTCAAACTACGAGTCATCAATGTGGCCTGAAGTTGGTGATATCCCAGCGCCAGACGACTGGACTACCACTCAAAGGTTCAGTGATCACCCAGCTTATGCTCCATGTTTAGAAGACTACTTACTGGCCCCCGCGCTAAAGAAGCGTGCAAAGATGGAAATATGACCTGGGGACAGTTAGCTTCAGGGCATACTAATGTGGTTGTTGGTTGATGACGAAAATTATACACGCAGGTAACAAAGGGGAAAATCTGCGGTGTACCGCGAACATGAGAACGTGCTATCGTATTAAACAAACCTTGAGTACTTGACTTCGAGAAGGTTCCAGTGGGTTGGCTACAGGGCTAGGTGTATGGACCTTCTTTGAAGGTCCGTGTCAGTGAACTGCTCTCATTCAGCTTGACAGTCTCCAGCGTGTTCACTCAGAGGACTTGGACCCCGAACGCTAATATCATTCATTATCAAAACACCCGAAAGGCAGGCCTGAAATACCCATGGTTGCGAATGTTATCAAAGTATTTCATGATACTCACAACTTACACGGTAAGAGGCACAAAAGACGATCCAGACACTGCATCACGATAGCCTGTTCAACATGTTCTACCATTCGATATCATTAAATGCAGGTTCCAACGAACGGGGAAACAAGCTTAAGTTAGTTATTCATTTGACATCACGTAGTTCCAGGTAGCAGCTAGTGGTTCCGATTCAGGGACCATCATCTACCTTCCAATCCACTAACTGTAGTGCAGATGTCTGGAAGGTCATGTAGAGGACGGTCCTAACTGGTTGTTTGCTAGACCGAGAGAGGTTTGAAAAGCTGTCCACCACTTATGTCCGCCTCCACCCCGACATCAATATTGAGGTGTGTGTTCTTTGTTTGAAGTGGGACATTAATACCGTAGATTAGGGTTGGGCGTAGGGTCTCAGAACGCGTACAATGGCTGTCTCGGAAATCGTATTCGAACGGATGAATGGAAAAAACTTGAAAGCTCTAGTTGAAAGAAAAAAAGGGGACCTACCCATTTAAAAATATGTCTACTCCCACAGAATCAACGCCAAATTTCGTACGTCTTGCAAACATGCAACTGGGCTATAATCCGAAAGTAAGTCGTCATCAACAAGATAGCTGACTTCCGATGTTAAAAAGCATTAGACCGGCACAATGATGTGCAGGACGACGAACAGAAATTAGG
>LOND01000882.1:35169-45237 GCA_014220965.1 Paragonimus kellicotti | reverse complement strand
TGCCTCGTATTTGAGATTGACCATCAACTGACCTTCGGTTGTGATCTTCTGAAAAATGTGGATACAGATACATAAAACTGAAAACAGTAAATGAAAATCAGCGTTTCTGAGTGAGTGTTAGTCACGTAGAACGCCACAGATTCATTTCATCTTCGACTAATGATAATGACGTAGGGGCCCAAGTTAAAAGTTCGATACTCTACAAGGTGCAATCATTACTAATAGACACTGAAAAGAGGTCTGTTCGCCAAAGATTTTGCCGAAACACTTGACCCCATCCGACAAACACTAGATGCAAGCAATATTGGAGTTTAGCAGTAGCCTTTTTCGTGAAAAAATCGTACGACAATTAATCGCCTGCAGAAGGAATGCAAGTAAAAGTAGTGATATAGTAACGACGTCAAGAGCTTATTTTTATACTTACGCTCCGAATACACAATTATCGTTGTCTCTTACATCTTTTGTTATCCATCTCACCTCAGCCCTCATATTAGCCCTGTGTAATAAATAAAACTTGAATTTCCGGTTTTTCGTCATTCTGCTTTTCACACCTGCTGACGCCTCGTTGCATTTGTCAGACTGTTCGTAACAAGTACCTTAATCCTTTCCGTAATGCCTATTACTAATCTAACAACCAACCGCCGTTTTCCCAGATGTTCACTGTAGAGGGCACCGTATCATAATATTTTTGTACCACGATATTTCAACACATATCTTTAACCTTCGTTGACGCACCATTTTTGTTTCTTCTTTCCCAAGTTGACCAGTTTTCCTACCAACGTGTGTGCGTACTTGCCACTGGGTTGACTACATCATAATATCACCTGAATATCTTATGCAGGGCTACTACCCTGAGTGTACGTTTGTTCCCATTCATGATCACCCTTACTTGATATAAGTTAGTTTAAAATCACCACGAGTTGATAAACAGTCTTCGGACTTTCATACACCTCAGGTGCACAAATTCGGCAAAACTCCGGTCATGTTAATTTCTAAACCTAGAGGTCAGTTATAAATTATTCAAGATGGAAATTCCCGACGTAGAAAACGTCAACGCTCCCAACTCATTGCAAAATTCAAGATACGAAACTGAGTCTTCAAATCCACCAGTATGCAATAACCTTTTGAGAAAGCAGTTGAGACTAGAACCGATTGAAACGCTCACGAATGGATACTTCCATACCTAGTTGTATGAGATTTCGCAATCTTCGTTTATTCAGTTTAACAACTGCGCGTTTGTGACGCCACGCTCATACAGCTGAAACATGACTCAGACTATAAGTCTTAAACTCGTAGTAAAGGCTGGAATGCGATATTTAACGAACCGCCGAAGAGGGTTACACGCTGGACGTAATGGAAGGCGGTCTGTTCAGTAACAACACGAAGCTTTCGTTCTTATTTTCCTTTGCTGGTGGTCCGTACTACCCGACAGATGGTTGGAATTTTTAACAGTGGTTCACAGAAGGCTCTTCACCGTAGACAGGGCTGAGGCCCTCGCGAATCATGAGATGAACGGCTGACGATTTCAGGTAGCGCAGGTGTTATCGGCCCCATTGGGTGGACGTTGTCGGTTTAGTCGGAGTTGGCCTGTGAAGTGCATTTAATGTTCATCCACTCTGTACCTTTCCTCTCATCTACCAGTTGTTCTCACGTTCATCTACTTTGTATTGCAAGCTATCAGGCTTGTTTACAAGTTGAATAAAAGCATTGGTCGTCTCACTACCTAAGCACTCCTACGCGGTCAGTAGTGCGACATACAATCCTATGAGTGTAACTGCTTTTCGTCTGGCTGCTCCCCTTTGGCCTGTCTGACAGGGTTGCACCTGGAAGGACCGGAGTCCTAGTCAGCATAGCCCGCCGGATCAAAACAGCACCTTATCACGGTTGCGCTATCTGTCGGGCCGCGTCATCCGCATACACATCGATCTTTCAACCGGTTATTTCCAGACAGACGAACCAAATAATTTTTTACTTCTAATGAGGCTCATCTGTAGTACATTGTTATGTCCGAGGTTCCAACATTGCTCACGAATATGATTGTTTATATATAGTATTTCGCTTCTGCCTAATTTGAGGTTCTTGATTCAGTGGCCAACGCGAATATCTCGTGTGCGCCAGGCCAAATTTTTACTTTCGATAATAGTAGGGATATGTGCCACTGACGAGCGATAATGATCTCGGTCAAGAGAAAATTTATGTGGATACGAAAGTTTTTGTGCCTTATATGTGTCTGTTCAAAGTATGTCAGTCAGATTTCTTCCCGGAAGTTGCCTGTCACCTGTCGATACAGATTCCCACTGTGACAATTTCTGACGCAACGAATGGTTTCGATTCTCGCGCTTTTTCTTTTCGATGTCGTATGCTGGGTTATGAGGAATTTGAAACCGAGTATTCCAACAGAATTTCGTTCCGTGCAGTTGAATTATCGCCTCGATGTTATCGGTGTAACACCCACGCTTGGCGTTGGCTAGTTAGGATCAGCAAATAGTTTTAGCTGAGTGGTTGCTTATGTTTCGATAGGTATACGAGTTAACCGATAAAATATTTCACTTTCATAGTTCTCAGTGCTACCTGTGACACGCACATAGCATCAGCTTGTCCTCTGTTTCGCGTTTTTCATCCATCTACATTGTTGCCCATCATGACCCACTCAAGTGAAAGGTGTTTACCTGTTATCCCTTGTTAATGGTCACTGCTTTCGCACGATTACACGTGTATGGTACTCATCGTCTGAACAGTTGGGGTTGTCGGCCGGTGTTTTCAGTGTTAACTACCGCCACCTCTCGTCATCAAATTCTTTGGCATGTGGTTTTTATGTCATCCAGCCGATTGGCTTTTAGAGCATAATCCGGAAATCGAGCAGCACAGTGGCGTGGTATAAAACACTGAACGTTGGTTCAACACGCTCTTACGGTTGGTGATCGAAAGATACATATTGTAGCGAAAAGGCGTCCCCATTGGCCAACAGAACCGAGAGACAGTGACGACAACACCGCCGATGCAGTCGATCGTGACAGAGGAAGCCGCGCACACCTGGGGCATAGACATTTTTGGTCCGCTCCCAACAAGTCCAAATGGAAATCGCTACATAGTTGTTATGATTGACCATTTTACACGATGGGTGGAAGCCATTCCAACGGCAGATCAAACGAGCGGAACGGTTGCACACGTTTTTGTGAACAATGTCCTGGCTCGCTTTGGAGTACCCCACAGAGTTATCACGGACCAGGGCCCGTGTTTTGAGGGGCGGCAATTTCAAGAGATGTTGAAGAATTGGGGGATACAGCGCCTGAGAACATCGCCGTACCATCCACAAACGAACGGGTTGACGGAGCGGTTCAATCGGACAATGAAGGAATGGCTGAATAGCAGAGGTAACTGGGAAGAGGGACTGCCGGATGTTTTGTTTGGATATCGCACGACGAAGCATGCAACAACCGAGAGTTCGCCATTTGAACTGACATACGGGAGGGAACCAAGAATTCTCTTGGATGTCTGCGTGTCCAGAGACAGAGAGGGCAATTAGTGCCGCAAGAACGACAACACATGGAACACCGTGCGCTTGAACGGACAATAGAAAGACAACGCCGAAATAAGCAAGCATACGACGTGAGGCACAACACATAAATGGCGCCCGTTCAGGATCGGAGACCAGGTGAAAGTAAGAGACTACGGTCGACCAGAAACATCCGGCCCCGGCGCAGGAAAATTTAGAAGGCGGTGGAACGGACCATTTACCGTCACGAACTGCAGAAATACGAGCTTCCAAATTAACCAAGGTCCTCGCGGGCGATGGATCAATGCTGCACACCTGGCACCCTGGCACTCGCAGCAAGTTCTTTAAAGGGGGCGAGTGTGGTGGATTATCAAGCCGGAGGTGAGAGTATTCCAACACTTGGCGGAATACCTCAACGCGGAAGGGAGGTCCGTCCAAAAGCCCATAGCGAGCAGATCGGGGACAACGTGGGCGACCGGATGAGTCATCGCTCGACTGGATCGGACCAACGGGCGAGGCACGGCAGGCAAAATAAGACGGATGACCTGATCGGGGGCGCCGTTATTCCAACACTCAAGGGAATATCTCGACACGGTCGCGGAATACGGTCAAAACCCACAGTGGATAGATTGCGGACAACACGAGCGACCGGACGAGCTATCGCTCAACAGGATCGGATTAACGGGCGAGGAGTGGCAGGCGAAAACCCCCCGGTAGAAGGCGCCGATCACACACGTAAACCGGGCAGAAGTGCACACGACGCGTGAACGGAAACCTGGACGTGTTGTGGACTGGATTGATGACTCATAAACGCGAGCGCGTGCGTAGCGTGGTAACTAGCGTGTTGGACAATAAAGATTGTGCTTTATTGGACGCCTTTTCGCTACAATATGTCCGTGATTTAAGACGCTTTCGACTATGGTGCAGCTTATCACTCGATGACGTCTGCGTTGGCAATTCTTTGGCGTTGTTTTAGAATCACATTCAGACCGTCAGTTGGTTTTTCGTATGATTGTGGTTGGGACCTACGGCCGGATCGCCGATGTTCGGCCGTAGCCGTTCCATTCTATGGTGTTATTTTTAACCATTCATCTTGTTTTTATTTTTTACTCAGGTGCGTCATGGTCATCACTCATGACTTACAACCAACACCCAAATTTCGACCTGATTGGATTTATTCAACACCTCAAGACATCTGGAAATGGTTTAATGATTCGCCTTCGTTTACACGGGTGGAATTTGTTTGTGGTCTGTTACAGTTATGCTCTCCGATGGAACTGAGATTCTTCGGTAGTTGTTTGGAAGAATTGGCTCGTCTGCATTTTGAAGATCTTCGCACGCTCGAGTCGCTCTCGAATTCGGTGACTGTTGCTACTAATGAGAGCTGTCTGGCGACCTTAATCTCAAGTTCTAATTTGACGTCTTCAGGAATATCCTCTAACGCGGACGCTACTGCTCTAAAAGGGAATTCAAAACGGCTTAAGTTAAACCAGCTTCCATCATTCTTCCATGTCCTTAGAAATAACACATCCGTGCGATCCCAGCTGCTATGTCGACTGTTTCTTCTGAATTCCACCAATTCGGTGAGTGCCGATGCTTACTTTGAGGCTTTGATGTCTGGAGAAAATCATACAGCTCTTCCTATTGACTCCTCAGTGGTCGTATCAGACCCTTCCAACGCTTTTTATCCCAAACTGGAACGGGACGACTTGAGCACGACGTCTTCAGACGAAAGCGACGATTTGCCCTCCCGACCAAATTTGTTTTCTCAGCATGAATGGACTGTGTTAGATGAGATTATTCTCATCTACACCTTGGCCGCGTTCCATCCCGCATTTACTTTTGACCAGAAAAATCGAATTTTTACTCGTCTCAACACTCTCCGCCAATGGGTTAACCGTATCAGGCCTGGTTGCAAGGCAAATCGCCCCCGTCATTCCCGTCATCCGTCTGTATCGCTCGCCCCTGGCAGATCGGCTCTGTCTGCTCGTCGAGTGTCTCCTTGTCATCAACTAATACATTGTAACAGTTGCATAAGTGACGCCGCAAGGTGCGGTGGTTTTTCTTCGGTCTCTTTGAAACCGGTTTCTCCATGTTTAGGTCAAGTCGGCAGTGAATTGCGGTGCACTCGTCCTTCGATCACTAGTCGGTGTAGGTTGCCGCGAGGCAATGAGGAATCAGATCGTCGGGTAAGTTTTTCATATATTTATGCTATTTTGTTCGTTACTGATTTCCTTAGCTGTTGTGCTTCCTTTCGCTCATAGGCTGAATTCGATCAGCCGTTTTATGATTGACCTGCAAACATTCACCACGCCTTCAGATAGGTTTGAGAAAAGGTTTCGCACACAGTTGGTCCCAGTAACCACTAGCGAAGTGGTGGGCAGGTGTTTCGACTTAGTTCGGTTTCACCAGCACCACGCATGCGGATATTCGAACCCTTTCTCAACCCCTTCTAGATGTTTCCTCGTTTGCAGGCCAACCAAAAAATGGTTGATCGATTTCAGCCTTTGGGTGAAACGAAGTGTAACAACCAAGGAAGCTAATTCCCGTATCTTTCTGCAACACCAATGACCGCGACCCTATGGTTGGACGAATAAGTGTTTGAACTACAATCTGCCGCCCACTCACGGGTCGTAAATTTAATTCCTCAAGGTTCTTGGGTTTGAGTTGCCTTTGTTCGTGGTGTTTATAAGACCCAGCTAGGTCGAAACAGCTGTCCACCACTTCGCCGGTGGTCGCTGGGACTAACTGTTTATTTGTCATTCTGTAGATGTCCGGTGTGTTTGATAACGACTTTGGGATGTTTGTCCTATTCACTTTCAGGGTGAACAACTCTATCATGCGAGCTTATCTCAACGTTTAAAATAAACTTCCCTGAGAAGGACCGAAAGCCACACCAGTTGCTTTTAGAAGAATTCCTTAAATCCCATTTGTTCCCCGATTGTTAGGTCATCCCTAAACAATTGAGATTGACTGAATACACACTCCTCTGTATTATTTATACTGCCCAGTTAATTAGTATGCAGTGCCTGGGTGCGAACTCCGTTTGATAACTTGCCAGTGCACCTGTGTCTGATATTGTGTTGATGTCTAATCCAGCAACACCGAGGCAATTAAACGTCAACACGCGACCAAGGCTGTGGTGAACCAGTCCATTCCAGCGGCAATATTCGTGACTTGTGACACTTTGCGTTTCGGATTTTCCTGGGTGTTATGTCCCTGAGTTGTTGAACAGATCAGCTAATTGTATATTCAATCACGCGACTCGAACTGAGAAGACAAACGAGTCTTGATGGAATGTTTATCGGTTGGAAAACACGCTGGGTGATGAACGCTCAGAGAGTGATGAGATAGAATGATTGGTCCACGGTAAAGGAAGCACCAATGATGAGCTACAATGCAAATGAAAAAGCAATGTAAAGGTGCAGTAAATAAATACAACTGTTTGTTTCATGGCTGTCCACCTAACACTGGGTCTCCAATGAAAATGTAGGTGACGGAAAGTGTTTTTGCTGCTAAAAATTCGTCCTCTTGAGCAACAGATTGTGTTCCAAACACAAGTTCGAAAGTCCGCCTATATTGTGTTTGCGTCAATCGCCAAGCTTCATTATTCAAACGGAGACCGGAACTGATACAGTCTTGCTGGTACTCACCGTCTGAACCGTCCATCTTACTGAACATGCATTTCGTGCTAGTTAACATATACCGCTGTTTGGTTTCATTTTTGTCATCAGTAATCGTATGACATTACTGTGCATCGGTTTGGTAAGTTATCGCCATTTTCTGTTTCCTTTAACGACAGACCAACCTTAATCAGTACCCTGATGCCACTCTACCCGGAGCACGAGCCAGGTGCATGTGGAAAGCGCGGTGCGATGGTGAGTTTGATTCCCTTAGAATTTCATCTAGCCTCAATAACTCCATACTATTCCCTATTTAAACACCGTCGAAAAATGTGTAAGCCCAATTTGTAATGTATATTGTAGCGGACAGCAGTAATGCCGGAGCTTTTAATCATGGTCAGTTGAATTATCAGCATCATACAATGAATTTCATAAGCTTCAACACTAAGTGAAACAGATGAAAGAAAAGGTCTACGTTGCCGCATGACTATCCATTAAAAAACTAATCTGTCTGTTGGTGAAGCACGTTTCTCTCTCCCGATTTTCGCTCGACCCTCAAAATCCACATGTGATTGGGTGGGTGAAGAAGAATATCTAGTAATTAATTGTACGACTGAGTATATGAAATTCTTTCCTGAAACATCCGTATTATGGTATGTCATCAGATAGTACCGGAATGAACATGAAGTGTCCCTAAGCGCGGGTAGATTTACCGGCTGATGACAATTTCTTTGGTTCTATCTTATTTACCTCTAACACATCACGTTTTATGCGTTTCGTTATGATGTTTTCTAGGTGACCAGACTTTTGACCGTCGCCACCCAGGGTGAGTACAAGGACAGATCTAGGCTCGTCTTAGCTTGTCGTGGGAGTATGAAGAATCTGACGTCAAGTTTCGCCTCTGTTACTTCTTTCCAGCCAGGGTCCAGAAGATTTGTTATTGGCTGTTCTGGTTGCATAAACCGACCTCAGTAGACCATTTTTCATAGTGAATTAGAAGTCTTCAAGGCTTGAATGTTATAGCTGGTAACGGAAATAGCGGATTGACGAAACGTTAAACCATGTGCGAAAAAGCTTGGAGATGGATGCAGTACAATGGCTACCGCAATTTGACGTGAACTGTCTGGATGATCCAGCATATTATTTAGGTTAGATGTAGACATTGCCTCGCGAGTGAAGTTGTCTATCAAGTTTACGGAGCTGTGAAAACATGAATAGGTGCATAGTATATGTTCCTGGCGCATCCGTATTGTGTGAATTTTATAATTGTACTCTGAGCAGTGCTTGATAGTGCTGGTGTGTAATTTTGGTGAATTGGATGATAATAGGCGTATTCAGGGCCTGGGTTACTTGATGTTTCATAATGTATAGTGTACAAGACGACTGTTATTGTGCGAATCTGCGTTTTACAACCGGTTGCAATCGTTGTTTATGAAGGCTGGATAACGGATAGACACGGTTTCAACTCACTCGTTTTCGCATCGCATATGAACATAGTGCGAACCACATTTACATAGTCTGACCTTCTCCATCAGCGAATCGAATTTAGCAATCCATCAATCATCTTCAGAAACCTGGATCATAAGTTGTTATTTGTTTAGGTTGATTACTTCCAAAAGTCTACCTGAGGTACGAAACGAGTCTGTCATGTAGAGAGCCACGTTTATAGTTGCGCAAAACAAAACTGTTGTGGAGTGCAACGTATCAGGTAGGACGAGTTGTCATAGTCAGTGGGCAGCTTTCCAGATTTTAGTGCAAGAAATATGTGGTCAGATAGTACTTTCACCGCTCAATTTGAGCACTATCTTGAGAATTGTACACAGTCGCCTTACATTTTGCAACGCTCTTGAACATTTTTGCAATTCCAATGACATGAGCGAAGCATCATTATTTGTCTATAGGTAGGTACATCAATAATTGCAACAGCTAGTTCGAATCGCCATATGTTGGCGCTCAGTTGATGATGGAAAAAAGAATTCTGGTCGACTACTGTTAAGGATCGATGACGGGTTAAAAGCAAGCGGATCCTGTAGACGAACCCGACCTACAGTGACCAACCCCTTCGTGAACGATTTCATTTGTCTACGCCAGGTCATCATCTGTCCACCTCGCACCTTGCGCCAGTCGGCCGCAGCGTCGGCAAACAGTGCTCGGTGTGGCAAACGACTAGCTGGCATCCACCCGATACGAGCGATTGAACGCAGACATCGGTGGTCAAATACCTGGAGACGGTTCACGTCCTCTACCCTGAGTGGCCAGGTTTCGCTGCCGTAAAGTAATACAGCCCTCACTGTTGTTTGATATACACGACCCTTAAGCTTTAGGGAAATACCTCTCTGTCGCCATAGGTGTCTCAGATTAGCGAACACCGCCCTAGCCTTGGAAATACGCGCTTCTATTTCATTCCCTACACCTCCGACGCCACCGCTGATGCAGCTTCCCAGGTATACAAACCGGTCAACAATCTCCATGACTTCATTATCTAACATTAAATCTACGTGATCACAACAATCTTGCAGAAGCACTTTGCATTTTGAGGCTGCAAAGCGCATTCCGAAGTACTTAGCAGAACGCGAAATAGCGTCCAGTGTTGTTTGTGCCGCTTGAAAGTTGTCAAACAGCAATACCTTATCGTCAGCATAATCAAGATCAGTCAGTCTTTCACCAGGTAGGAGGTCCACGCCGGCATCATTTGAGTGCCGCAGACAGTCCTCCATTATTTCGTCTATGACGAAATTGAACAAAAATGGCGAAAGGGGACAGCCTTGACGTACGCCGCTCCTGGTGCTGAAACTGTCAGACAGTTCACCGTAAGCCCTAATCTGAGCTGAAGTATGGGAATAAAGCACCGACAGTATGTTCACGTACTTAGTCGGTACACCCCTACGTTTAAGCGACTTTTAAAGTATAGATCGGTCCACCGAATCAAACGCACCTTTGCAGTCGAGG
>LOND01000882.1:8305-35069 GCA_014220965.1 Paragonimus kellicotti | reverse complement strand
AATGTACTGTCTTAGGTTTCAGCACCAGGAGCGGCGTACGTCAAGGCTGTCCCCTTTCGCCATTTTTGTTCAATTTCGTCATAGACGAAATAATGGAGGACTGTCTGCGGCACTCAAATGATGCCGGCGTGGACCTCCTACCTGGTGAAAGACTGACTGATCTTGATTATGCTGACGATAAGGTATTGCTGTTTGACAACTTTCAAGCGGCACAAACAACACTGGACGCTATTTCGCGTTCTGCTAAGTACTTCGGAATGCGCTTTGCAGCCTCAAAATGCAAAGTGCTTCTGCAAGATTGTTGTGATCACGTAGATTTAATGTTAGATAATGAAGTCATGGAGATTGTTGACCGGTTTGTATACCTGGAAGCTGCATCAGCGGTGGCGTCGGAGGTGTAGGGAATGAAATAGAAGCGCGTATTTCCAAGGCTAGGGCGGTGTTCGCTAATCTAAGACACCTATGGCGACAGAGAGGTATTTCCCTAAAGCTTAAGGGTCGTGTATATCAAACAACAGTGAGGGCTGTATTACTTTACGGCAGCGAAACCTGGCCACTCAGGGTAGAGGACGTGAACCGTCTTCAGGTATTTGACCACCGATGTCTGCGTTCAATCGCTCGTATCGGGTGGCACCAGCGAGTAAGCAACGAGGAGGTTAGGAAGCGGGTGTTTGGCACTGATTGTCAAACGAGTTCTCTTGTTCAGTCGCTACATTTGCATAGACAGATGGTTAGGTCATGTACTAAGGATGCCAGCTAGTCGTTTGCCACACCGAGCACTGTTTGCCGACGCTGCGGCCGACTGGCGCAAGGTGCGAGGTGGACAGATGATGACCTGGCGTAGACAAATGAAATCGTTTACGAAGGGGTTGGTCACTGTAGGTCGGGTTCGTCTACAGGATCCGCTTGCTTTTAACCCGTCATCGATCCTTAACAGTAGTCGACCAGAATTCTTTTTTCCATCATCAACTGAGCGCCAACATATGGCGATTCGAACTAGCTGTTGCAATTATTGATGTACCTACCTATAGACAAATAATGATGCTTCGCTCATGTCATTGGAATTGCAAAAATGTTCAAGAGCGTTGCAAAATGTAAGGCGACTGTGTACAATTCTCAAGATAGTGCTCAAATTGAGCGGTGAAAGCTACTGCCATTTCTTTTGCAGCTAATTGGAACAGCATTCCCTGACTATGACACTCGTCCTACCTGATACGTTGCACTCCACAACAGTTTTGTTTTGCGCAACTATAAACGTGGCTCTCTACATGACAGACTCGTTTCGTACCTCAGGTAGACTTTTGGAAGTAATCAACCTAAACAAATAACAACTTATGATCCAGGTTTCTGAAGATGATTGATGGATTGCTAAATTCGATTCGCTGATGGAGAAGGTCAGACTATGTAAATGTGGGTCTGTGTTCGATATGTATATGCGATGCGAAAACGAGTGAGTTGAAAGTGTGTCTATCCGTTATCCAGCCTTAAAACAACCGATTGGCAACCGGTTGTAAAGACAGATTCGCACAATAACAGTCGTCTTGTACACTATAATTATGAAACATTAAGAGTAACCCAGGCCCTGAATACGCCTATTATCATCCAATTCACCAAAATTACACACCAGCACTATCAAGCACTGCTCAGAGTACAATTATAAAATTCACACAATACGGATGCGCCAGGAACATATACTATGCACCTATTCATGTTTTCACAGCTCCGTAAACTTGATAGACAACTTCACTCGCGAGGCAATGTCTAATTAACTAATAATATGCTGGATCATCCAGACAGTTCACGTCAAATTGCGGTAGCCATTGTACTGCATCCATCTCCAAGCTTTTTCGCACATGGTTTAACGTTTCGTCAATCCCTATGTGTACGCATAACACATTCAAGCCTTGAAGACTTCTAATTCACTATGAAAAATGGTCTACTGAGGTCGGTTTATGCAACCAGAACAGCCAATAACAAATCTTCTGGACCCTGGCTGGAAAGAAGTAACAGAGGCGAAACTTGACGTCAGATTCTTCATACTCCCACGACAAGCTAAGACGAGCCTAGATCTGTCCTTGTCTTGTCTTGTCCTTGTACTCACCCTGTGGGTGGCGACGGTCAAAAGTCTGGTCACCTAGAAAACATCATAACGAAACGCATAAAACGTGATGTGTTAGAGGTAAATAAGATAGAACCAAAGAAATTGTCATCAGCCGGTAAATCTACCCGCGCTTAGGGACACTTCATGTTCATTCCGGTACTATCTGATGACATACCATAATACGGATGTTTCAGGAAAGAATTTCATATACTCAGTCGTACAATTAATTACTAGATATTCTTCTTCACCCACCCAATCACATGTGGATTTTGAGGGTCGAGCGAAAATCGGGAGAGAAGAAACGTGCTTCACCAAACTAGACCCAGATTTATGTTTTTAATGGAATTTAGTCACCTCGCGGCCAGGGGTCCGACGTAGCTTTTTTTTTATCTGTTCTGTTTTCACTTAGTGTTTGATAGCTTATGAATTCTTGTATGACTGCTCGATACATTCAACTGCCATAGATTAACAGCTTCCGGGCATTATGCTGTCCGCTACAATATACATTACAAATTGGGCTTACACATTTTTCGACGGTGTTTAAATAGGGAATAGTATGGAGTTATTGAGGCTAGATGAAATTCTAAGGGAATCAAACTCACCATCGCACCGCGCTTTCCACATGCACCTGGCTCGTGCTCCGGGTAGAGTGGCATCAGGTGTACTGATTAAGGTTGGTCTGTCGTTAAAGGAAACAGAAAATGGCGATAACTTACCAAACCGATGCACAGTAATGTCATACGATTACTGATGACAAAAATGAAACCAAACAGCGGTATTGTTTAAACTAGACGAAATGCATGTCTAGCGTAGATGGAGGTTTATGACTGATGAGTTACAGCAAGAAGACTGTTATGTTCGGTCTCCAGTTTGGAATAATGAAGCTTGGCGATTTGACGCAAAACATATATAGGGACTTTCGATTGTGTTTGGAACACAATCTGTTGCTCAAGAGGACGAATTTTTAGCAGCAAAAACACTTTCCGTCACCTACATTTTCATTGGAGACCCAGTGTTAGGTGGACAGTCATGAAACAAATAGTTGTATTTAGTTACTGCACCTGTACATTGCTTTTTCATTTTCATTGTGGCTCATCATTGGTGCTTCCTTTGCCGTGGACCAACCATTCTATCTCATCACTCTTCGAGCCTTCATCATCCAGCGTGTTTACCGACCGATAAACATTTGATCAAGACTCGTTTGTCTTCTCAGTTCGAGTCGCGTGATTGAATATACAATTAGTGGTCTGTTTCAACAACTGGGACTATAACCAGGAAAATCGAAACGCAAGTGTCACAAGTCACGAATATTATTGCCGCTGGAATGGACTGGTTCACCACAGCCTTGGTCGCGTGTTGACGTTTAATTGCCTCGGTGTTGCTGGATTAGACATCAACACAATATCAGACACAGGTGCACTGGCAAGTTATCAAACGGAGTTCGCACCAGGCATGATACTAATTAACTGGGCAGTATAAATAATACAGAGGAGTGTGTATTCAGTCAATCTCAATTGTTTATGGGATGACCTAACAATCGGGGAACAAATGGGATTTAAGGAATTCTTCTAAAAGCAACTGGTGTGGCTTTCGGTCCTTCTCAGGGAAGTTTATTTTAAACGTTGAGATAAGCTCGCATGATAGAGTTGTTCACCCTGAAAGTGAATAGGACAAACATCCCAAAGTCGTTATCAAACACCGGACATCTACAGAATGACAATAACAGTTAGTCCAGCGACCACGGCGAAGTGGTGGAGCTGTTTACGACTAGTGGGTCTTAATAAACACCAACGAACGGTTGAAGAATTAAATTTACGACGTGAGTGGGGCGGCAGATTGTAGTTAACACTTATTTATCAACCATAGGGTTCGCAGTTATTGGTGTTGCAGAAAGATACGGGAATTAGCTTCCTTGGTTGTTACACTTCGTTTCACCCAAAGGCTGAAATCGATCAACCATTTTTTGGTTGGCCTGCAAACGAGGAAACATCTAGAAGGGGTTGAGAAAGGGTTCGAATATCCGCATGCGTGGTGCTGGTGAAACCGAACTAAGTCGAAACACCTGCCCACCATTTCGCTAGTGGTTACTGGACAACGTGTGCGAAACCTTTTTCCAATACCTATCTGAAGGCGTGGTGATTGTTTGCAGGTCAATCATACAACGGCTGATCGATTCAGCTATGGGAAGAAGGAAGCAAACAGTAAGGAAATCAGTAAACGAACAAAATAGCATAATATATGAAAACTTTACCACGAGTCTGATTCCTCTTGTCGCGGCAACTACTCGACTAGGTATCGAAGGACGAAGTGCACGCAATTCACTGCCCGACTTGACCTAAAACTGGGAGAAACGGTTTCTAAAGAGACGAGAAAACACGACCTTGCGGCGTCCTATGCAACTGTTACAATGTATTACGTTTGATGAAAGGAGACACTCTGCGAGCAGCAAGAGCGATATGCAGTGGGAGCGATAAGACGGATGAACGAGCATTGACGTACGCCGCTCCTGGTGCTGAAACTGTCAGACAGTTCACCGTAAACCCTAACCTGAGCTGAGGTATGGGAATAAAGCGCCGACAGTATGTTCACAAAACCCAGAGGAACACGTGATATTTTGACCTTCAGCAAACGTATGTTCTTCCCCATACTAAAAGTGGCGTAGATCAGCACCTGCGTATTCATTATCGGGTCGATCACAGGGTACTTCATATCATCATCATTGTCGAGCGAGCAATATGTTTTCATTGATGCTTTACTGTCACAGTCATGAGGTAAAAAGCAAACCCTATACGGAAATAAGAAAAAAATAGGGAAGGGGAAGGGAACCTAACTACTAAAAATAGCTACGTCTATATTCAAACATTCAACATCAAGGTGCCTACACCTTGCAAACAAACAACCGAGCTGTAAGTGAAAGTAAGGCGTCATCAGCAAGACAGCTTTCTTACGGCTTTCACTGCCCCGCATCATTAAGTGCACTCACTTCACAGACAACTCGGCCAAACAACGACACATTCACGCCACTGAGTTCGATTACCCGTTATCTTGCCTAACGTCTTCAGCTATCGACTCTGAGTCACGATATCCCCAATCCTGCAAACGAATCCGACCTACAGTGAGCCATCCCGTGGTGAACGACATCATTTATCCGCATCAGATCATCTGTCCATCTCACACATTACGACAGTCGGCCGTAACGCCAAGAGAGTGCTCGGTGTGGCAAACGACTAGCTGGCATCCTTAGTACATGACCTAACCATCTAAGTCTGTGCAATGTAAGATTGAACGAAAGAACTCGTTTGACAATCACTACCAAATACCCGCTTCCCGAACACTTCATTAGTTGGTGCCACCCGATACGAGCGATTCGAACGCAGACATCGGTGGTCAAATACCTGGAGACGGTTCACGTCCTCTACCCTGAGCGGCCAGGTTTCGCTGCCGTAAAGTAATACAGCCTTATACACGGGACCCTTAAGCTCCGTCGCCAGAGCTGTCCAGATTGGCGAACACTGCCCTAGCCTTAGAGATACGCACTCCCATTTCATTTCTTATACATCCGCCGCAGTCGATGCAGCTTTCTAAGTACACAAACCGGTCAACAACCTCCATGATTTCATTATCTAACGATAAATCTACGTAATCACAGCAATCTTGCAGAAGCACTTTGCATTTTGAGGCTGCAAAGCGCATTCCGAAGTACTTAGCAGAACGCGAAATAGCGTTTAGCGTTGTTTGTGCCTTGTCGTCAGCATAATCAAGATCAGTCAGTCTTTCACCAGGTAGGAGGTCCACGCCGGCATCTTGTGACTGCCGGAGACAATCCTCCATTATTTCGTCCATCACAAAATTGAACAAAAATGGTGAAAGGGGACAGCCTTGACGTACGCCGCTCCTGGTGCTGAAACTGTCACAGTTCACCGTAAACCCTAACCTGAGCTGAGGTATGGGAATAAAGCGCCGACAGTATGTTCACATACTTGGTCGGTACACCCCTGCGTTTAAGCGACTCTAAAAGTGTAGATCGGTCCACCGAATCAAACGCACCTTTATAGTCGAGAAATACGGCGATTGTTGGCCGGCGGTACACATGACGCTGCTCCAGAATTTGACGAAGGGTAAAAATGTGATCTATACAACCCCGCCCAGGGCGAAACCCTGCCTGTTCTTCCCTAATGTTTACCTCTCGAACTTCAGTGAGCGGACGAAGCAAGAGCCCCTAATACTTTTCTTGAATATGGGAACTATTATCGAGTGACCCCAGCACGGAGGGATGGTCTCCGTCGTCCACACAAGTTGAAACAACTGAGTCAATGCCTCTACTAACGCCTCCCCATCTTTGAAAAGTGCCGGCGTGAGATCTTCTGGACCTGGGTACTGCATTGCAAGTTTGTGGCGGCAACACGGTAGAAGCAGGAGGCCAGCTAAATTGACCCTCAAAGTGTTCCGCCCACGCTCTAACCTTCTGGACTTATTATAGATGAGTGTGCCATCTGTCTCGCTGATAGCTTCACTGACAGACGGTCGCCTGGGACCAGTGGCACGGATCAGCTTAAAGAGTTTGCCGGTGTTCCCTGAAGCAAAAGCGGTTTCCATTTCCTTAACTTTTTCCACTAACCAAGCCTCACGATCAGCTTTAGACTACGTTTCAGTTTCCTACGGATATCTCTTCTAGACTTGTTATGTGAACTGCCCAGAGAAATTTTCCCGCTGTATGCAGCAGATAGGGCGACCCGGTTTATACTGCGAGACGGCCGATGCAGTATGGATTTATTGTTGTGAATATTCATGGTTGTGTGTGGGCTGAGATACTGCCAGGACGCCCAGACCTAGACAGGAGAACGATTAGGGTTCTCAACCAAAGCCTTTGGCTCAAAAGCCTGTACCGCAAGGCAGCGGTTGGGTGGCAATGTACCAGAACTGGTACTTTTTCCGGAAAAAGATGTTAACCTCTAATTTGGAGGACCAGGAGACTGTAGTTTGTCACATCTCCGCTGTTGGCTCGTCTGGTATGAGTGACTCTATCGATGTAATCGTCTTACTGTCCAATTTAACCCAATGGGTCATCGAGGTGCACAAGCCGTCATATTTCGCCAAAGTCCGGTCTCGTTATGACGGTGTCTCACCCGAACTTTGAGGGCAATGTCGATGATCGGTCGTTCATATTTTTTATCCCTTCCTCCTGATTAGTCTGTGAATTTGAGAGCCTATATCTCTGTGTATATCTGTCCTGTCGAGTTCGTCCCCTTTCGCTGCTACCGTCATTTTGTTTCCGTCATCCTTGATTCGTTTTTTCTGCTTCTGGTTGAACTGTCAATTGTTAACGTTGGTTCTATTCTTTGAGCCAATTCACACGTTTCAACGTGCACAGAACGGTGTATGTAATGATCTATTTACCGTTTGACTGGTCGTTAGCTGAACTGTAGATCAATCTGGCACTGTCTTCATCTAGTTTAGTTCTCTCTGTGTGTGCGTGTTCTGTTTGTATGGGTGTATATTTGTCTGATACTCTACCGCCAATCAGCGTTTCGTATGTTATTGATCTGTGGTGGTTATTGCGTTTCGTTCTTGTATAGTTGTTTATTTTTATCGGAGCGGCACGTCTGTTCCTTACCGAGTCATCTTCCTCGTTTTTTTCCAGCTGGTCTCAGTCAACCGATCTGCCGCATTCGATGCCATAGCTGGTCACATGAAGGTCCGGAGTCTGCTGGTGAACCATGCGTACGTGTGTGCATTTGTTGTGTTCAACCTTGTTGGTGTTGCAATCTGTGTGTGCATTGGTCGAATCCTTCTATCAGTTCTTCTTTATTCATTCTTATTTCTTGACCGTTATAACTTGATGCACACACTCTCGGCAATTGTTTTTCGCGTTCATTTTCTTTAGGTTCCCACTGCTGTTCGTTCTTGCTGTCCACACGCATTTGGTTGTACTGGTCAGTTTCATATAAATCCTCCTGCACTTGCCGACCCTCCTGTAAATCCTCTGGTTTCACGGCACTGTGGTTGGAATCGCGATTCGGCGTCAAGAACATGAAAACCGTTCAACCAACGGTGGAGACGTGGATTCACCTGCCTGTTCATCGTCCGCTGCTTCGTCTTCTTCTTCCTCCTCCAATCCGGACATACCTCGCAGTTTGAAATCTTCCTCAGCCTGTTGGTCTAATGCCTTGTCTGAATCAAGGCATCGCGTTCAGTGTAATGCTGGTTTGCCAACAGATGTATCCGGACTGACCCCGCGTGGTGAGAGTCCTACAGGTGTGAACTCCTCTGAGGAACTGAGTCTAAGTGAGTTTCTGTTCGCCTGTATACATCGGTTTCCATACATTGTTTCATTGTTCTCACAACCCGTCAATTTCAACACCCGCAACTATTTTCTCGTTGGTTCATTCCTTCCTGGTTTTCAACCTCTGTTCTTCAGTTTCAATGTTACATTTCCTCCAGGTGCCTTTGTTGGTGATCTGTTTGTCCTCGTATGCAATGTAATGATCCGTTTTCTCGCTGGTTTTCATGCATGATGGATCGCAGCCAACCATTACCACATGATGTCCGGAAGTCAGGTTTACCTCCTTTCATGTGGTAGTTTATTTCTACTAAATCTGCTTTTTTATTTGCAGCCTCGTCGAACACGTTAACTTCCTCGGATGGGATAGCTTTGGTGAAGAAGTTGGCGGTCTCATCCAATCACCCGGACCAAACTCGACAGTCTTCCTCACTCTATGAGAACGAGGCTACGCAAACACAGTCCTGTTCTGTAGCCGCACCTCCTCCAACTAACCGGACAGGTCCGTTTGCCGCCGATCTTGACTTTCATTTCAATGCAGGGAAGCACGCTAAGGCTGCAGTGGACTATTGTCACATGGTACCTAAACGCCACAGTTCCGGTTCCTCTCCAATTTCAACACCTCCATCCGAAGACAGTGGCTCTGAAGACAGCAGTAGCCAGTGCAGTCAGTTCATCCGACTATTGGCTTCGTAAGACGTCTACACGTTTATCCGGCGGATCGTTCGTCGACTCATCTCCAGCCACTTCGGTTAGCTCCTGTGTGAGGGTATGTGTTCCGGACGTGGCCATCTCTTCCACAACCCTCAGTGCGCAGTGCAGCAAGGCAAATGTAACGGACTGCTGTGTGTCGGCTGCAAATGGACCTGTTTCATCACAGTCGGATCCACTAAATTCATCTCCATCAACTTGCATCAATCAGGAGTCGGTCTTCCCTCCACCTCTATCGGCTGACATCCATGAACGGAGTAGCAGCAGCAGCACTGGTAGACACCATTGCAACCAGTCATCATGTCTGCTTCCGTCGTCCTTCTGTTACGGATGTCTTCATAACATTTCACATGTTCAAGACATTTCGATTAGTACACCGGACTCGACCCATGCCTTGTGCACGCCAACAATAGTTGATTCGGCAATCCCCGCCGCACCTTTATCTGAGTCACGCAGATTGATTATTGGACAGTCCTGTTCGTCATCTTCTTCGTCCTATTCTAGCGATGATGAACCGAGGTTTACTGATTTGATATGCGCACCCCGTTCCCTACCATCCTCCTCCGATTGCAACCCATTATGCTGTGGTAAGTCGCCTCCAATCTGCACACTACTCAACTTATTGTCTCTGTGTCGAAAGTGTTTTACTGTGTAGTTTTTTCACAACCCTTTTGACCATTTTCTAATTCGTATTTCTTAGTCGGTTTTTACCTTGAACTAGCAAAGGAGACTTCAAATAATTGTAATAATTGGAATCTTACAAATTAAAAGGAGCTTCTAATGACCTTGCACACCCGATTCGTAGAGTGAAGGAAGACGATTCATATATAGAGGGTCTTAGTTACATGAAATATACTCAGGCGAGATGAGATTACAACCCATTCAAGCAAGCTACAAGCGCATTTCAACAAACAAGACTTGTTGATACCGGAATTAAGGGTTGTTCTAAATTGTCAAAGATGGCCACTTCGTTTGGATGTTCGAAATAACATCACGAATGTATGCATCAAGTCTTCGCCTAGTCATCCATTGGTGATACTTTCATAACAGCTTTAGATAGTGTTCCACATCGGATTATTTTAACATTGGAAGAATGTGGTTCACACCTCTGGCTGCTTATCTGGTGTCAGCCCCGGAGTTTGACCTCAGGAAACTAGGCGTCACAATGTGCTTCGGAAGATGCAGTGATTGGCGTAATTCAGGTTAAAAACACATCAGTGGGTTGACTATCGAAAGAAACCTTTTGTTTGAAACTTTCCTGACAAACGGGTTGACGTCGCAAGTGGCGTTATCTTCTTTTCGCTATTGAGATGCAACTGGAAAAGGTGCTGTGGTTCCTCTGGGATGACCGTTCTTAGGTCTCGCTCACAGTTGGTAGCACGTAGGTTTTCGTGGTTTAAAGAGTGCTCAGTGATTGATGCTGAACTACCGGCGTAACTTAGACGAGTTAAACAGATGGTAGCGCGTTGTAATCCATCAACGCTAAATATCAAGGCTGTATCGAAGCTCCTATTTCTCTGTATCCTTAACCACCATTCACCACATTTGTTTTTGTTTGGTCCGATTGAGAGAAGCGTATTTCAGTTAATCTCCGTCTATCGTTACTGCTATACAGTCGACAGTTTTATTCCCTCGGCTCGCTGGTAAGTTTCGCGCGTGGCTCAGATGGATGTGCATGTTTTTGTTGCTGCGCTGCACAATGTTTTCAGAATTTGCCTTGGCTATTTGTGTGCCTGGGGATCCTATCTACTGAAAGCCTCTTTCTGAAGAGTTTTTTCGTATCCGTAATATCAGTTACAGGCATCACACCTTCGTTTTTCCATCGTGCTGTTTATGTGCGTACGTGTGCTTGAACGCACACGCTCACCTCTAGTGTATTTATCTCTACACGCTCGGATGGTGTGGTGTTCCAGCGTACACTTACTCGCAGTGAAAACAACATAGCGTCATCGATTTGTGTTTATTATGTAGTAAATTTGCGTTCATGCAGTTCGTATACGACAGTGTTACTTATAATCCTGTCGTAGTACTACCGGTTGTGTGTGGCCTAATGTCTTTCTGGCTCCATTGAAAGGTTCCCTATTCGGTGTTAGAACGGTGATCTACGTGTGATGGAATACTGCTGCTTAAATCCCCTAGCCCAGAAAAAAAAAGGATTAGGGTCTTCAACGGGTGCTTGACATCCTAAACCGCAAAGCCGTTTAGGCTTACGTATAATTTGATCTCTTTTGTTTAACTGTTTGGCTCATTCTCTTTCCATGAACTTTGTTGGCCCAACTATGTCAAGCCTCTGGCTTCTAGTTCCGTGAAACATCGTTTTCCCTCTTTGAGTTCTGAAATGTTACGTCCCCTTGCAGCTATTGGTTGATGAATCTCAAACTCTTCCTGGTTCGGAGTATTATTTACATATACACAGTGAACTTCCCTCGAGATGATGCAGTTCTCTCTATTAACGGTTCTTTCGTAACTTGTGTTATACAACACCTCTGTCGCACCATACGCATGTTGCACTATTGCAATTGGGCCTCTGAACTGACTGCAATGACAATCAGCTTTCTTCATACTGGTTAATAGACATGTAATGTTCATGTTAAATATCCAATAAAAACATAGTCACGTTTGTGATATGGTGTATAGGAAGGAAGCAAAACGATAAGATTAAGTGCTAACCAGCTATCCTTTCAAATCTGTTATCGTTTCAGTAATCATAAGGATAGCGTGCGAGATGCGGAAGGATTGAGATTCGATGAGCCGACGTTCGTACAAACAAGCTTAAAGGGTTACTAGTGCTTTCATGAATCACGCATCTGTTAATTATGTCGTGTAGAACTATGGAACAAATCAGAATGTGAATCCTGTTTTTGATAACTTTTTCGTAAGCGTTGAAGTGTTTAGTAACGATACGGCTTATGATTAAAGTAAAATAGAACATCGAACAGTTTTTTATGATGCAGGAGAGCCGTTAATTATTTTGGACAACTTTTTACAGGACACTAATGACATACTATAATTGAAACGGTTCACCAAAATATAGAACTCTTAAATATTTGACAGACTTAGAAGTTCTTATGGTTGATCTGACGGACGTGGAGGGATTCAATGAGTTACCGTATTTACTTTTCTTTTAACCTCACAACGGGCAAAATCCATGTCCGCCTATTTCGTTAGAATTGGTTTTCCGACAAACTTCGTACCATTCCGACTTTTTTGTTAGTTCTTTAGGGTTAAAGCTCAGTAGAGCACGGCCTAAAGATTTCATTAACGTATTTACGTATTAATATTTACCGAGAGGTCTTGTGTGTGTAGATTGAAGTAGAAGTGAATGGCACCTTAAAGTACGCTGGAATGTTGGACAATTTGCAACCGTTCGTGTAGTATATTGGGTACGCTGTGTGTGGTAAACTTCGGTTATTTTGTCATAAGGTCCAGACAATTTTTATTTGGAATGAGGAAGCCTTGTCTCATTTGTCTGAGGTCAAATGACCTAAATGAACAGTCACATCAGCTGTTGATCGCGAATTTTGATAGGGAATGAACCGATTGTATGAAAATTATCTGTGATAAGACCTACTTTTCTAACGCTTTAGAGACAACTGAAGAGCAGACAATCAATCTGGACCTATTAGATTCCTTTTTGAAACTGGCGTGACACATTTCTCCATCGGTGTTGTTTTGCCGTGTTTTTTGTGTATCTCTGAACAAGGTCTGCTAGTACCATAGGCAAACAGGCAACATATTTCTTCAAATTGCATGACTGATGTTCTATCTGGACTGGTTGACTTTGAATGTTCAAGTTCGTTTAACTCAATGGCTTGGTTCACGTTGACATCAGCCGAGTCCACGGAATGCACGTCTGATAAAAGAAAGTTTTGAAGTGTTTTTTTCGTAGAATTGTTGGTTGAACCTTTCCATTTGACTGTTTTGACCAAACTGACGGCCAGTGATTCCACTCAGTGTTTCCACCGTATTCTGTAATGACTGTTTTGGAGCACCGGTAGCGCATCGATCGTAAATCTTGCTTAACTTCTGCAATCCATACTTTATATTGTTTAAGTAATTCACTTGAGATCGTCGTGCCGAAAATGGGCAACACGATTAGCTCTGACGTACAAAGTATCGTTCAGCAGCAAACATAGGAACATAATTTGCGGTAGTCACAGAACTTCACATTAGTGACAAATTATTTTTACTGAATAGAACATCAAAGTGGGTGGTCTGCAACACTGTTTGCAGTCTGGAGACAATCTCGGGACTCACTTGACGCTTTTTGATACAAACGTATCTACTGTTAAAGGATAACTTATGGTTCCAAGACACAACGTCAGTACATTAACTGGTGCACGTTTGATTTCAGGACAGATAGGAATGGATCATGAGTAGGTATGCGAGTGAATCTAGTGTGAAAATTGGTCAGGTTTTTTAGTCCCAGATGAGAGACGAAAAGAGTACAAAAGTGAATAAAACTAAAAACAAGCAGCTTGGAGCCGAGTTGATTGAGCAGCAATGACCAAAGGTTACCAGCGAATAAATTTAGCACATGCGAAAGTTGTATCACAGGTATGTATACTTGTGAACTAGAAAAGGTTTTTTACTTACTGAAAAACCTTGACTTGCCTGTATGATATAGACACGTAATGAATTTCCTAGATGATCCTGCACAACTGTAAAAATACTACCGTTTCTGTTTCTGAAGGAAGCACATCTGTCAACCCGTGCCATCAGAGGTATCCATAAAGTTCAACCGGTATTCAGCGAATGTCAGGTTGTCAACGCCTGTGATACTGTCAAACAAGTCTCACATATTATTGGGAACGAAACGTGTGTTTCGCGTTCTGCCCTATGTTTCGGAAACGCAGCCTGTTCGCAACGAAGTTGTCAACAGACTTGCTATGTTTGATCATCGTTGTCTTCGCCAAGTAGCCCACATTAAGTGGACTAATCGCGTGAACAATATCGCTGTTCGTCTGCGCGTATTCCGGCATGCTCGAGGTGTTCAATTAATCAACGTTGCACAGCCTCCGATGGTTCGGATCACGATACTCCGTATGCCAGCTGATCGTTTACCGTACCGGGCATTATATACTGAGACCACCAACAGTTGGGTGAAACCACGTGGTGGTCAAGAACAACGTGGTCACGAAATATGAAGACCCTGACTGTTCCATTGAGCAAGGTGGGTAGGTATCGCTTGTCTGGCTGGAGTCGTCGTGGTCACTCAAATCGCCAGTTGGAGACGCTTTTCGAGATGGCAGTGTGTTGCAATCGATGGTGTGTCTGCGTCTATACCATTTCCAGTACTTCCGCTTAGTTTTCTTTTATTAATATTCCACTTTAGTAACATTTGCACGTCACTGTTGAGGTGATCGGCAGCTCGAGCCACAGTACATTCTAATCAACCTCATGACTGTTATGATGATGATGGTATGCTGCGGCCAATTGTGCACGCTGTTGCACTAATATCAACTGAAGAGCTAACTACTTATCAGAACCCTGGTTGGCTGGCTGACATCAGTGAACACATTTGGACAAATAGCACGAATTGATGAGATCGTATCCTTATTCTGCCATCAGACTTAAAATCCATAGCCAGGATTGGACCATCTCAACATTGAACACGGGCAGAAACCCCGGACATCCCGGAGCCGATACTGGACGCTTTTGGTAGCTTTGTACATAGGTGTGAACATCACCCACAATTGATCGCAGCTGTCGCATTCCCATAGACTTTCCAGTCGGCCCCTTTCGAAAAGAAGCACTAGACTCGAGTTTCGCTCTCATTAGAGCTCGTCAGTAGTGCATATCCTTGCCACTGCCGGGACTAGAACTCCGGCCATGCTTTCATGAGGCAACCGTGTTTACCACTGCGCCATTGACCTCACATTAGGCACGACCGAATTATCATATGTGAACGCTCAACCACATTATTCACAAGGCGAAAGTGGTTGAGCGTAAGATGTTTGCATAAATGGGCAGAAAGTAATGAGACGAACTTCGTGAATAAAAAGTGCTGAAATGGTGGCAAGATGGGCGATAATCCAATATAAAATATTCAGCCTGTTATGTAGGAAAACAAGTAACAGTTGAAACTCCAACGAAGATGTTCCACGTCACTGTTGAGGTGAACGGCAGCTCGAGACTTTGTATATTCTGGTCAGATCCATGGATGTTGTGATGATGATTATCAAGTGTTCTCGCCAATTATTCCTAGAACTGGTAATTTTAGTGGGTGAACCGTGCAATGAGAGATCTAGAACTCAGCCTGTCTCTTATACTTTTAACTCCCAGCCTGTTTGTTGCGATTGAAGTAACTCTGAAGAGAGGTTATCTAACAGCAATCCACACTTTGGTTAGCCGCGTTTGCAACGCAGCTTACCGATGGTTGAAAAAGTAGGCTTAAACAAAATACTCCCAAGCTACCATGTGTGTGTATACCTAATAATCACTTGACCACGAACAGCGCTCGCTATGTGGACTTCACGCAACTATGTATACCTTTCTTCTCATTTATGTTAACCACCGTAAGCGCCACGTTAGGTGGTGTTATCATACTGAGCTTTATTCTGTCCCTCCCATAGGATAATCAATCTGAAATTATATTTCCTTCACAGTTCTTTCATTTTTCTGTAGTATTGGAAAGTAAACGATAGGTCGCCAAGCGCCTGCTTGTCTATCATCGTTGAGTTTAATGTAATTTCAGTCTCGTATGAATTCACCGCTTCTCTTTGACTTTACACGTTCTGTAATGCAGAACATCCATTTTCCAGAACAACGGCCATCTTCTAACTCTTTTACCTAAGGAACCAGAAAGCCGGTTTATCAAACCTGTACTTATTGACTCGCCTGACACATATACCGTTTTCGATGCCATCTTCGCATATTTGCAGTCTGGACCGTGAGCTTAGAACACGGTGTAACATACTGTGCCATACTGGCCTTTTTCGTTAGCTAGGATTTTTGACTGCGGTGCAGTGTTCGAAGAATTGTTACCTCAGTACAGTGTTCACAATTGTAAGCATTCCTCGACCATAAATTATTCACCACTTGTGATTGGATTTCAAATGAACCGAGCAACCTTTGCCATACTCAGTCAGCCATATTCCTGGCTGTTAAGCATCAGTGTGAACCACTGATGTACTGCTGTCTGTGATGATGATGTGATGATAGTCCTGGCCTTAAACCCCGTGATTATGAATTTATTACGGAAACTGCTGATAACATTATCGAATCTATGGTACCTGTATTTATTTAAAGGATTCGCCACGACACTTGTGCATTCAGTCGTAAACCAAAATTGCGTCTCTCATACAAACGCATGCTGCGTTGCACAGCTTTGAAAGTCCTAATACTGGATAGCGAAGATCCGAACCTTAACAAAACAGTGCATTGTCCGAATCACGGGACGGTTATTATGGTTTATGTATGTACTTCCTTCTGAATCGTTCTTGTTGCGCGTTGGTTCTTGGTGCATGTTCACGTGTATTGTTGTTGATGTTTGAAGCCGGCTCCCTGACCCACGTAGTCTGAATCCGGATAGTTGACGGTTATTGAAACTGTTTTCTAATTGTGTTCGCAGCGTGAAGATATATTCGCTGAAATGAGATGTTTAACGTCACAAAAAATGTGGTTTACTGATCCACCCCTATCTTCACTTGCAATTTCGATGTCAGCGAGGTGTAGACATCACTGACGTTGAACGACTTAGTTTACACTTATGGTTCTTGTGTTGTTGTCAACGATGTCGGATCGCTTACACTATCGTGCTTATTAAGTTTAGTCGTGGATCTACTGATTAGCAACAGATTTACTTCATATCGCACACAGATATCATTAACCGTATTTATCCTGACTGTTTCTGCAGCTCCTCGGTTAGATAACGGAGACATCATGCCTGACAATGTGCGACCTTTCGGGGTTGAAAGCAATCATCTCCTCCCGCTACCTGTCACACAGAATGTTTCCAAATCAAATGCTAACGTCTCAGCTGTGTCTCCAGATCACAACAACGGTGCTTCATCGTCGCTGCACTTGACGACAACTGCAACGACTTCAGCAGCATTGCTTGTGGTATCCACACCCCCTATCATTGCACACTTTCCACCGGTTACTTATTCCCCGATGTATCATGGTCCACAGAGTCTGTTACCACCAACGCATTGTTGGAACCCATCACAACAACCACCGTTATTTCCGTTCCCGTTTGGCTCCGCTACTGCCTACATCAGTCCCTACACGCCGACTACTGCATGGGTGGCCAATACCTCGCTACCTGGATGTGCGCTGCGGTTCCCCGGTGTCCCTGTTTCTTTATCGTCTCAGGTCCCCAACAAGACGGAAGAAACGTTGAACTCCGAGCCACCGGTCCTCCTGAGTGCAACAGAAACGGACTTTCATTCCGACTCATCACGAAGTGCAGTTCAGGAAGTACGAGCAGTTAGCTCTGAAGAGATCAGGGATACCTGTACGACCGCAGGTAATCGTAGTCAGCTAGATTTTACTGGTGAGGTTACGCACACGGGAGCAGGCAGCACGACAACGCAGTCCGTATCGTCGAATATTCTTTCTTCGATTCCACCCATTTTCGTTTGTTACCAAACCGCACCGACTGGTCGTTTTGATGTGTACCATCGACCCACCGTTGACTCATCTCAGATGCAAATCATTTCGCTTCCACCAACCGGGGCCACTCTCCCTGTTGTTAGTACGGACGTTTCTGTTGTCTATCCTACCACCTATCCGGCAGATCTGATCTCAAAAGCCGAAACTAGTAAACCTGGTGTAGCAGATGAAGTTTCGGACGCACTAACGACTGATTCGAACGTTTCCATGTCCATCGCTGTTCCACAACCGCTGATACTTGGTAGTTCTCAAACTGGCGATCCCGCGTGAGTCATTCATCTTATCTGCGTGTACTAGGCCTTCTAAGTTCCCGTATTGCCTTTGGGCTATTAACTTTATGTTCTATTGAGATAAAATGTTCTTGTTGATTTTTGCATGTTTGTAAGCAATGTTTTCACACAGCAGACTGCGAGGAAGTAGCGTTTATAGATGTTAACCAGGACAGAAATAAACTATATTCGTATTCCAAAATACGTGATATAGATATTGAAATCAGAATAATAAGCCCTATGACCTACTATTGAATCTGTTTGGGTAATTTGAGACGCTTAAAGATAAGTGGCGCCGACCAAGGTGACCCAATCGGTATACGAAATGATAGGAATGTGGAGCACAAACTAACTTGATTTGACTAATCTAGTTATCGATTTATTCGAAGCGACCATCAGTACGTAGGTATTTGATCGGCTGTTGTTCCCTTCGCTGATGCCTACGCTTTTTGTGGCGGTAAAAAGTACGTGCCCTCCCCGTCCCTCTCATTCCCCTCTAAAAAACTTGAGTTCTATAGTAACAAGTACTAAAGATATTCGTGTGGATTTGTGTATCGAAACGCAGCTGCTAGCCACGCGGCTTTCACCACATTTTGAAAGCAGCACCAGCCTTGTTCGTTAATCGGTGTTAACTTGCGAGTGCTTTTATTTTCATTAAAGGAGAGTAACTTCCTTATTTCATTTGTACAACATTATATCGATCCTTGCTGCGAAACAGACGTTTTGTTATGGTTCTGTGTGTCTGACATGTACATTTGTTTACCCATTAGCATGCCCCGTCAGTGTGTGGGTTTGAGACATGCATATTTTCAGTCGCCTACTCAGCCCTTTCCCTTCTAATTCAGTGCATATACGTTTTTGCTCTCTTAGCTCACAGCTGTCCAACGATAGTGTAGGAGCAAGACAGGCTTCAGATGACATACAACGTTTAATTGTGTCTGACACCGTTACTCCAAGTCAAACCTCCTCACCTGTTGTTGAGGAACTCGGTGCGGACAGGCGGATTGGTGGATCAACACGATCCACATTATTATCATCATTGACGACTGCTACTTCGCGGTCCACAGCCTTGTCTGAGCCAAATTCCAACTCTATCGTACCAGGGCAAGTTCGTGCACCCAGTGGCAGATACCAAGCTCGCAACTATCACCAACCTCCCCCAGCAATGCTTTTCAATACACGTGGTTTCCTCCCAACCTATTTAACCAATCCCTTGTGTTACGCCTCGCCTCCTCCCCAGTCAGGTTCAATTGGTGCTTCCTTTATTCCAACCCCACTCCCTCCTTCGTATCCCCTTATGGGACCCCTCCCTCTGCCTCCCCCTACTCGTCAGCCAACACTGTTGCCTATGAATTTCCATCATCCTCCCTCAGCGTTTGGTCTTAGTTCAGTGCCAAGGAACGGCAACACTTGTGACTCAACTGTTTCTGAAGTATCCGCATCTGGTGGTGTGTTGACTTCAACGGTAAATATGACTGTTTCAACCAATCTGCATTGGACCACTTCAGCCCCTGCGGGAAAACCACAGTATTCATCGAACACAGCCCTTCAACCTGTGATTCCTACCTCCAGTTCGAGTTTCCTTCTAACTTCATCCTCACCTGCACTCCCATTGTCCATGGCGCCTCCTTTCTGCTCAAATTTCGTGCCCTATATGCCACCGTTCGGCCACTTTCCCCGACCGTTCAATCAGTACTATCCTACTCCGGTTGTTCATCAGCCCCCAGTCACATTTGCCACGTTCCCAGACCACGTCCGATCCTCATTGTCTGCTACTTCGCAGCGGGTTGTAAGTTGCCATAATTGTGGTCAAAGGGGTCACAAAGTCAAAACCTGTCCGTCGCGATTACTTTTGCAATCAACTTCGGAAGGTCAGTGCACATTGTCTGATGTCCAGTGCGTTTTTCTCATATATTCTTGATCATTCCAGGCTAGGAATGACAACTGTGATGAAATCGATTGCCAAAACGACGGCCACGGTTTCGGCATACTGTTGCCTCGATTAGTCATTTTGTCTAGTTTTGAATAGGCTGACTTTTTGCACTTATCACCTCTTCCTTGTCGTTCATTATCTCCAAAACTAGAGATGCTATATGGTCTGTCGGATAAAACTCAGTTAATCTGCATAATTTCACCGTAACCGTCCTCTTATTTGCGCTGATGGTACAGTGATTTTTCTTTCCTATCTTCGCATGTTGCCATCATCCCAATTGAATTCTGTCCACTTTTAAGGTGACAATTTACTCCCTGATTATAAACTGAAAAACGAGCCTGATTCCGATATAAGTCGGCCTGTTTTTAAGTGATCAGCTTCGTCGTATATTTTCACAACTGAGCCGTGGTGTTATTATTGCTACGGTTTTAAAATCCAATCTACCCTTTTATCCTTAATTAGCTCAGAGGTCATGGCAGTTTTAAACTTACGAGACTTGGATTTGCCTCGGACGTTTTCCATAGCATTCATATTCTTATCATGTACAGTCTATGTGAGACTCTACAAGTCGCATGGCGCTACGTCCGTATGTCACTTAAAACAAGTAAGAACAGCGACGAACTGGACTTATAAAAATCTGCTGCAGTGAAAACTGAACGTACATTTTTGTTGTAGTCATTAGCTGAATGTCGACCCGATCGCTAGTTGCAGTTTTGTTTTTCATATAGTCCGACTGTGAGCATCCTGAACCAGTGACACCTGTTCGATCAGTGAGTGCCTACATAATCCAAAATTAGCTACGTTCTCTTTCAAGTCTCTGAACTGGCCATTAATGTGCATCATGATATCGCTGGTTTATTGTTGCATAGGTCGTCACATTCGGCGATCCGATGCGATTTCAGTTTTTCAGTTATGGTTTGCAGTGGAAATATCGGAACTTCCGTCTACGTTTGTTTTTCTCTTCCTTTTTCCTAGACTTATTTCATCTGAGTTTTGGGCCACCATCGTAGCCGCCGATATTCTCACCCCTCAAGGTCTTTGCATTTCCTCCGATGTGTTTGGACTACAGTCTACCAGATCGCGGTTCACACTGGTCCTGAAATGAAACCGAGCTAATAGGTTCCCTTCACACACCCACAAACAAATCCGATTTCCAGCTGGGTTATTGGCTTTTTAGTTTTAAATTCTAGTCATACTACTTTTGTGTCTCGTACGATTTAACTCCTCCTCTGGGACGCTTGCGCAGCATTCTCGGTGGTTACCGCAATGTAATGGACAAAATACCGAACAATCTTTCTATCCAGTTCATCTCTTCGACCCGTTCGTGTCCTTCGTTTCTCCAGCTTGGTGCAGAATAGCTTCTGTGATGCCCAGCTGTGCTTGTAAGATTGCGTGCCGGTCACAGACAGGCTAGTGACCCACATTCTTTGCCTAGGTTGTACATAAAAAAGAAAAAAAATTCCATTGGTGTTGATTCATAGAACTATCGATATTTTCTCTTCACTATTCACACTGTGCGCCGAACGGGTTTTTGTGTTTTGTGTAGACATATCTGTTTTGGTTGGCTTGGTTTAAAACAGGTAGCTCACAATGAAGATTAATCCGCAAAGAAAAATCGAATACAGTGTATCACCATCATCTTTATCATACTGTTGACTCGGTCCACCATATTTTATCCTGGGTATCCTTTCCGGGAACCCTGGTTTCTGTTCAATACCTCGTATGATTTAATCGACGTAGCAATCGTGTCTCTGCATGCGGGGTTCTGTGTCCAGCTTCGTGTTTACATCTCATCGACCTTGGATGCAACAACAGAAGCACCCGTACACACATTGGCCGATATGGCACTATGGCAGTCTATCTCTGTCCTGCTGGTTCATACATTGTGCGTGAGTTTATGTCTGAATGCCTATCACGCTTGCTTTTTCCGTACCGGACGATATATTTTTTTATTTTAGCATCTATTGTGTCTTTTGGCGTGAAACACCTGATATTTCATGGTACTCACAGTTTTTCTTATCTTTTCTCTGTTTAGTCGTATGTATAAAATATACATATATACATACACCACTGTGTCCTCCAATTACAAATTCTTCATGCCAGCCTGTCCTGTTTACGCTATCGGCTAACTAACTGACCAAACAGTTAATCAAGGCTCGCAGTAGTACGGCGGTGGCGACGCGGATTACCAGTCTCTTGCGACTGATCCGCTCCGAAACCTGGCTATATAGACTGTTTCTGTATCGGTTTGAGCGGCTTGGGAGTCCGTTTAGTGTAGCCTAGTGTGGCACGCACTACAGCAAGCATGGTTGTATTGCGAAGATTGCAAACTTAGTCTCACACCTAATCAGATAATGAAGGGTTTGAAAACCGTTTCACTGGCTATTGCACTTCATGTGTGTCGTTTTTTCTCTCCACTGGTCCTATCACCCGTGCTGCTATGGTATGACTACTCTTCTTTCAAATTTCCCGTGTGAACACTTGCATTGAAAAGTGCCGATTATACTAGGGTGGTTTCAAGAGAGCGGGTGATTTGATGCACTCTACAATGAAAACGATTATTCATGTTACTACAAGCCTCCACTCTGAGGCAGTGGGCGTACATCACACTGTTTGGTGCAGCCCCTTATGAACATAATTCAGTTTTGAAGACGAGCATGCTACCGTGGTATGGAATGCGAGTGAAGAAAAGTAGGATTTGCTGGTTAGATTGGAGAATATAGACTGTATGTGAAGACAAAATGTGATGGACAGTTGTCTTTATCTATCCTTCATTAGCACAGTATAGTTACAACGGTTTTCAAATAAGTACGTATGTATGAGAGACGACAAAACACCGCTTTGAGTGACTAGAGGTGAAGATTGACTGATTGAAATCGAGTAATTGGTCTGTGGTCTACGCATGTATTACGTCACTACGTTATGGTCATTAGTGCAATCTGATTGGCCTGGTCGTGAGCATGGGCGCCTTATACTGTGTATCGCTTCCTTTTTTAAGCAGAACGAGGCTATACGACCGAATATTGATCGACGCGGTGCGACTGATATATTCAGTTGGATGAAACTTTGTAGACGATGAGGGCACTCCTGAGATCTACTTGAGAATTAGTGTCACTGGTTGTAAGGTTGCCATGCTAACAGATGTTTTCAGATCGGGCTTGGTCACTACATCTTTCGTTCGGTTGGGTTAACGGCTGATGGACGACATAACACACTGCTTTCTTCGGATACGGAGAGTGTGGGTGAACTCATAGGCAGTGCAACTCTATCCATCTGTTGTAGTACGTTCACAAAGACGTTCGGCCTGGATCATTGTGATTGATTACTCCGCGCAACGATACCGTTGATACTGGCTGTTGTGTTCTTTCGACTGCAGAGCACAGCATGATGACCTCCTTATCTATCCGAAGCAATATTTTGTACAATCTTTCTGCCACTTAACAGCATGTAAATGAGTGCACAACTGTTGGTTGACTTGTGTTCTGTGCGATTTTGAGGGCGGTGCAGAGGAAGTTTAAAGCCAGTCAAAATGTTGGTAAATGATGTCTGCCTTTGGTCACACCTTGTATACCACTGGTCGCACGTGTATAGGTCTGTTTGATGAACTAAGTGGAACGTCGAAAAAGAATTTACTCTATGACTTAACAGAATAAGGCTGCTTTTGACTTTTTCCCTTAGATTCAAGAAGAGTTACCGGTTACTTGTCATTCTTCTTGCATGTGTTACTGAGGTTTTTACTCGACTTTTATTTCATGTTTTAGAAATTTCTGGTGTCAGTTATGTGCAGTTGTGTGTTTTATCAGATGTGACCCTGTCAAGACGCTGCGTTGAATTCGGTTGACTAGTCTCGACATCATGTCGGCGTGTTTCTCTCTGAACAGCACTGTTAGTTTTTTTTTAAAGTGATGATTAAATATGCCTTGCCGATACCATAAAGGAGTGAAAATGATGGCAACGTTTGGGTGCTTGACAAGTTGTCTCTTGTGTGCCTCAATTCCTACGGTCCAGATGGTTGAATGTGTTTGCGCATCGTGTCAGGTTTGTATGCTACAGTCAGCGTTGCTTTATGAACAGCAGTTATCAAATGAGTTGTTGACTATCGTTCACTTTTACTCAATCTCAAGGGAAGTAGGCTAGCAAGCTTAGCCAAACGAATATTTCGAATGACGTTATCACGGTCGATCGGGAGTTTGTTCGTGACAGTTCTCTTATACACATCTAGCCTGGTCAGTAAGTGCAGATGCGTGTTTTTATCTCTTTACTAGTAAGTGTCACCTCAATCAGATCAGAGCCACATTGTGCCATATTCACTCAGTGCTCCAAAAATTTGCTTATTCCACCCTACCGTACGTATGTATCTGTTCATTCCATTCATTTACCGTCGCTTGAAATGGAGCGCAGACTGGGAAACTATAGTTCCAATGATAAACTTTCGGAAATCAGTGTTTGGTATAGTTTTACATGTTTTAATCGAACTCGACTACTGTTGGTCACTACGGTTGATAGTTGGCAAGACAGCTGTTCTGGAGAGCCTTCGCGCACATGCCGTTTAGTCGCTGTCACTACGTGGATGCGAACGCACGCTCTGGCGTGTTCGCCCTGAGCACTTCGTTTCTCACGTGTGCTTCGGATGGGGCTGATCGATAGAACAAGTGGTTAACGTGGCATCAACATACTAGTTGCTGGTGAGGATTTGAGACTGTCGGTAACCTACTCAATTGAGCAGTACGGACATACCGAGTTATTATCTTTGCTATATGTATTAAAGTTGTCGATTGAACAGCGTGGGCAAACCCTTGAGGATGGTGAATTGAATTATCTGTTGAGATCTTGGTGTCTTACGCTCTGCTTTCCAAAAAGTCATCAAATTTAAAGTGTAATTTGACAAGGGAGGATTCAGTACTTTTTTGTGCGGCCGTTTCGGGCAAGATGTATGTGGAGGAATGTTTGGTGAAAAATAATCGTGATTACATGAGTGTTCCTGCCAGTGAGTGCTGTTGTAAAACAGTGCTTGACGTTGCTCATTGCCACTCGAATGAGTAGTGGTCATTACAGCTGCCGACATTGTTTTTTTCTCCATGGAATTGAGTTTGTATAATTTTCTTTTCTAAATAAACGTCAACACCAGTTGCTCTAGTCGTCGGTGTGCTGTGCCACCTCCTCATGGTGCCGACTGGGCAGTCGACTCGCTAAGAGCTCAGCATCTCTAAATCGCAGTTTCAATATTCTACCTACACCTGACCACAAAAACTGAAACACTGCCAACATATCCGCGCAGAGGTGTCCCAAAGCGCACGTGAGACAAGCGGGTTGCATCTGTACAAAATGTTGCGAGATATGCAAATTCGATAACTGTCTATTCGAGGAACTTCCTATGCGCCGATACAATGATGGGCGCTTAGCCACCCATAATCATTGGCTACCCTGACCGTTACTGTAAACTGCCGACCATGGTTGGTCTCAGCCAATTTAGGAGGGATACGTGTCTCGTCAAACGTAACTGTGACAAACGCAATCATACATGTCGCAAGATGCTGTTGGCTTCGGCATAACACAACAACCGCTTCTGTCATAGTTCCTGAATTTAAAAAAAAATCATCGATATTCTTCGGACGTAGAGAATGGGACAGATGAGAATGCTTCCACGATTCAGCATGTTCCGCTGCAGATAACACAGTAAACAGAGAAACTGTGACCAGTTGACACCAACAGCGACGTTAAAATTGTGGTGTGGAAGGTGCAGTATCGGTTAAGGGATAAGTACAAAGAGAAGTGCAGTGGACGAAAGCTCTCAAAATATGCGACGCGTACTGCCGAACCATTTGAAGTCCATGGGTAATTACCTTGTTGCTCGGAATTACTTCTTATCGATTGGCATTCTCACCATTGGAAAACTTTCAAAACAACGGAAACCATTGAAGTTGTTTCATACTGACGAAGATGCCCTACCATATACTGTAGCCAAATGGACATAAATGCGCGTAATTCATCCCCACAACAATAGCCCTTGCCCGGTTAGTGAAATAATGCTGAATGCTGCTTCAGAAGTAAAAAACAAACACACGAACATGCTATCAAAAATTTTCATCAGGTTTTCGAGTTGCCAAAAATCTCGTCAACTGTACTTCTGGCCTACAGCTCAAGGACCCTGGAGAAGGTTGTACATGACTGCAAGATCAAACAGCAGGTAAACGTGCCTGACAATCGTTGATGCCTACGCCAAATAACCGGAAGTTCACAACCCCGTTTAGCCGGCACACCGCCCAAAATCGAGTGTGCAGGCTGAGAACATCATCAAAAGTTTCAAACAGCCTTCGTCAGAATCTAAGAGGAACGACCATTTAGGACGTCACAACGAGACTGGACCTTGACGTGGTGTGACGGCTTGCGCATCTCGATGACCTATTGGGCTAAACTGGACGGTGTGATCACCACACCGATAGAGTCACTCATACCAGGCAGGCCAATGGGTAGAGGTCTGACAAACCAGTCTCCTGGTCCTCCAGGTTGGGGGTTGGAAGAAGGTTGGCATCTTTTTCCGGAAAAAGTACCAGTTCTGGTACATTGCCACCCAACCGCTGCCTTGCGGTACAGGCTTTTGAGCCAAAGGCTTTGGTTGAGAACCCTAATCGTTCTCCTGTCTAGGTCTGGGCGTCCTGGCAGTATCTCAGCCCACACACAACCATGAATATTCACAACACCAGTAATTCCATACTGCATCGGCCGTCTCGCAGTATAAACCGGGTCGCCCTATCTGCTGCATACAGCAGGGTGGATAGGCGAAATCATGCTACTGCTGACCCCTCCCCCACTGTCCTATCAAATTTAGCTCTCAGCCCTCCCCACCCCATTTT
>LOND01000881.1:75630-87055 GCA_014220965.1 Paragonimus kellicotti | reverse complement strand
TCGATGTTGGAAACTGCCTTTCTCGAGGCAACGACTTAATTCTCAAAACGATGTCTGCTAATTCGAACATGTACACTTATAGAGGGGGCATATTTTGCCGGGCAGTGCGTATTGACAACGTCTCATTTCTGACATAAGCTTCATCAGATCAGTTACACATTTAGATGCTAAACAGTTATGAATGTGACAGATTGTAGATCGTATACACAAAACCTTCCTTTCCTATATTGGTTTTTCACATTTATCTGTGGGCATTTGCTCTGGCGTTTAACTGGCGCATGAGATGAAGTGGATGGTGTTGATGTTCTGTATTCCTCAAAGTGTAACTTAGGGTGTTCTGTATAGGCGTCTTTGCGATATATTTAGTTGTGAGCTGTCGGCTTCCCAGATTTTTCATCGGACCTGAATAAAAGGGTATTTTCGCAAATTTCCGTATGTAACTGCCAACCCTTTCTTGGTTACGCATTATGACTACTAGATTCGTAAATTGTGAGGATATACTTCAGACAGTGTTACCTCTTGAATCGACGTTTGTCAATAATGAGCTCAAGCCACAATGACTAAAACAGCTTGATGTTTAACTTCCGATAAATGTGCCTTCTGTTGGTCCTTACTGTTCAGTGGGACAAAAGCTAGTCCGCGCATTGTTTCAGTCTCATGGTTGGCTGATATGGCCGATTCGGGCAGAATTTCCGTTTACTCGTTTGTGCTCCCCCCCCCTTCGGAAATCACTGGTACACAGACACGTCGACACAAACTAGCACGTAGACGAAGTCTCCACTGGTTTTGCACGCAGTCTTATTTCCTACTGTTTATCCTGATTCTCATATAGATTGAACATCACCCACAATTGATCGCAGCTGTCACATTCCCATAGACTTTCCAGTCGGCCCCTTTTGAAATGTGAGTCAATGTGGGTTCACGCTCACGAAAAGGAGAGTGGTAAGACGTAGTTTAGAGTGCCTGACATCCGTACCACTAGGTACTATGTAGTGGTATGTTGTTTCAATGACAGCTGTCATGGTCAACCTAATTAAGTTTCATTTGACTGCTAGCTATTGGTCTGATCCTTCAGGTATGTGACCAGAAGTTCAGTTTTTGACAACAAGTATCGTGACGGCCTCGATAGGACTAACCTTTAACTGTCCCTGGATTGCACTTTGTTGTTCACAATTCAGGAGGAGCCTAAAATGTCAGTGTGGGGATCAGATGCCGTTTCTGAATAGCCCTCGGCCCTGATATTGATGAGTTGATGTGGTCGCACCAGGCCTAGACATCACGTTGGTGTTTGAACACATAGTTTGATCCAGGTTGGATTCTATCTAATATGTTTAGTTGCTGCTGGTCCAGCTTCAGTGTTCGTGTAATGCACGCCAGGTGAGTAGAGCAGTGGCGTTTCTTTAAGAAATTGAAGGGGCAGTGATGTAATTAGGAGTACAAGAGAATAACAAAGTTTGGAAACTTATACGTTAGAGTGTACGCTATATATCAGACCGGAGCACGCTTGTCATCCTCGCCTGCTTACTCTACACGAACCTTAGAATCCCATTGTTCCAAATTGGTTATCGTTCAAGTAACTAACGTCGTCCACCTGATCAGATATCAGTGCTTCCGGATATTTCGAATGTGCAGGAATTGGATAGGAACGCTGACTATATTGCGTTGCTTGTCTAGCAAACCGCATCCACCAACAATGTGTGTTCAAAAGACGCGGGTTACGACTGCATATTGCCCTCTACACATTACGGCACATACGGTCGAGAGAGAGGATGGAGGGAAACAAGAAGTAATAGACTTCGTGTGAGTTTATTACGTCTGACAGGGTAGCATTACCGCTAAATGTGGGGCTTGGGTTTGGTTTACATCAGTCGCAGCAAAGCAACCAACATCTTATCAGCATTAGCACTACTCATGGTTTGCGAAAGAGGGAAATAAATACATTAAAGAATGATAGAAAAAGAAGGAAAAGATTATTAGCGCAGTTGGTTGTGAAGCAGTTTGTCTATGTTCGTGCTTTGATTGCGAATTCACTACTGTTCGATTGCCTGAGATGAAGACTGCCTACATCTGTCTACAGATTACAAAAAGACAATGCAGAGCACAAGGTTAATGGTGCACTAGAAGTCGGTTTTCGTGTTCAGAGCCATCCAGCATACCCACCAAGCCTTTCATGACCGTCAGATTCGATAGCCATCCTGTTGATGTGAACGACTTTCCTCGTGAGGTTGAAAATCAGAGTTTCTAACTCACCCTGATGAACAACCAATGACCCGATGACCGTAGTTCTGGCCATCGTCTTCTATTTTTCCATTAGAATAGACTAAACAGTAAGGCTGTGAGAGAACAGTCGGTCGGGATTTTGTGTCATAACTTTGACCCCAAAAGACGCTTGTCTGCGAAGTAGTCTGTTGCATGAAATCCCATACATGTTATGTGAAAGTAGGACCACGAACACGTACACTCATTTGCATTCTGACGTGTTTCCACACACATTGGGCAGCAGTGCATTGTCATTCACCCAGGTGGCACGTCCCTCATACGGCGTATACACTGTTCCTGTAGCCGCTTCTGGTCCCTCCTCTTCTTGGCGTTCAGATCTGTTCTTTAGTTCCCTGATGTGTGCACTATACAAAAAAAAAAAAAAAAAAAAAAAATACTCACAAAACAAGGCTGCATGTTATACAGCACTCCTCACTCCTTCTGAGATTCCTTGGTTTCATTTGTATCTGCTAACGAAATTCCTCCAAATCTAGCTCAATTTATCTTACTCCGTTGCCTGAGCGGCATTCGTGGGCACTTGCTAACTCACTGCCGTGCACTATTTTTTTTTACCTCGCCATCCTTTTTAATCGTGTATACTGGGCCCCGCTTGGAAATTACTAATTACAGACCTTTCCATTTAGGCGGAAATTTTCTTGAGCCTTGGGCCGCTGGCACCTATGTTTCGATGATCTCGATATTTCACCATTTCTTCTGGTTTGGAAATTCTAGCCTTGCCGAGTCGTTGAGCTGCTGTTTGCTCGAGTGCGCCTGCAACTCTTCCAGATTTTGTTTGGCTCTTCCTCTTTCTCCAACCAGTACTCTGGTGGAGTTACTGCACTGACCATATTCTAATGTCTTGATTCACCAGAAGTCGAGGGGTTCTCTCTTACATCAACTGAAGTGGATATTTCTTCATGCTCGCCTGAACGGACACACGATGGGTCAATAACATCAGTGGCAACGCAGACTCTCAATCGCTTCTCTCAGCTGATAACCATTCCTTGATCGTTCGGCTTTAACGTTCAGTGAGCCCATCCATTCTGCGGGTGAGATGGTGTCGTTCGGATGCGTTTGATTCCCAGTTGTTGCTTGCGTGTTCGAAACTCCTCGCTTTCGAAGCATGGTCCCTGATCCGTCAAGATCGCCTTTGGTACACCGTGGTTCGCTACGATGTGCTTCATCACCATGTCTCCCACCGTAGATGCTTTTTGATCCGAAGACGCCAGTCGCTTCGATCCAACGGGTAAAATGTTCTGTCGTGACCAGAACGTACTGGTTACCGCGAGCGTTCAATGGAAATGGGCCCATAAGATCCATCGGACTAGAGTTCATCGATTTCGGAGGTCGGTATTGGTTGTAAGGACTACTGAGCTCCCTCACCCTTGTCTTTCAAAAACTGACACTGTTGGCAAGTGAGCACGTAAGCCGTCACATTCTCTTTGTTGCAGCAGATCCTACGTCCTGGTGCATCCGGTGTGTTCCATTTCGTGGCAGCGTGCTACCGGTTTTTGCTCCCCAGTTGTCTCAAAATGACTACCACGCAAAGAGCGCCCAACGCCACGTTGCCACTTCAATACGCCCGTACTGTCTAAGCGAACTCCTATCCATTGGAAGACGATTATGTTTTTAGCTCTTCATCCTCTATATTTGTTGGATCCTCAAGCCTCTTTCCAAAACGCCAACCACCTTCCGGAGGACTTTGTCCTGACGCTTTAGACGTACTAGTTTTTGTGGGTCTTGCTCCATTACTAAGCCGTTACCTTTAAAGGCCACTTTGAGAAGTTTGTCATCTATATGTTGTCTTGAAAGGCAATCAGCGATGCAATTGCGAGAAGCAGACACATGACTGATCGTAAAATCTTATTCTTGTCAATGCAATGCTCATATTTTGTTCAATGCTACGTATATTTAGCGCAGAGATTACGATGGAAAGGTCATGACTAGGATGCCAAGTGTATGTTGCACACGAGAACACTCTTTGACCGTACGCGTCAAGACTGCCGCAAAGTGCGAGATGGACAGGCGATGATCTGGCCTAGAGAAATGAAATCGTTCACGAAAGGGTTGGCCATTGTAGATCGGGTTCGTCTCCAGGGTTGGAGACCTCGTGACTCGCGTCATCATCATCATCATCATCATCATCATCATCATCATCATCATCATCATCATCATCATCATCATCATAACAGCCAGCATCTAGGTGGGCAGCATGTTCCGATTCCGTTACTGTGTATCACAATATCGTCTCCAGTTACCGCCACATTACCCAGTCGTTTTACCAAACGTCGATATGTGAACGGCGCCCGAAATAAGCCAGACGGCATGTGCTTGATTTGATACTGTTTTTTGCTCACTGTAAATGCAGTCTTCTCACAATCCGTGAGTTTAATTGGTAACTGCCAGTATCCGGAGCGTAAGTCTAACACCGTGAACAGCTTCGCCTGTTGCAACTTATCAAAAATATCAGCGATGAACGGTATTGGCACAACTGCGTTCTGCGTCACTTTAAGGTGTGGGCGCCTTGATGTATGTTTGAATATAGACGTAGCTATTTTTAGTAGTTAGGTCCACTTCCCCTCCCCTCCTCTGTTTTCTTCTTTCTTCCATGTAAGTTTTTAAGTGCACTCACTTCACAGACAACTCGGCCAAACAACGACAACATTCACGCCACTGAGCTCGATTAGCCGCCATCTCACCTAACGTCTCAAGCCACCGACTCTGTGAGTCGCGAGGGCCCCAGCCCGGGAGACGAACCCGACCTACAGTGACCAACCCCTTCGTGAACGATTTCATTTGTCTACGCCAGGTCATCATCTGTCCACCTCGCACCTTGCGCCAGTCGGCCGCAGCGTCGGCAAACATTGTCCGGTCGACTGATTTTCAAAATCTTTAGTTGGCGTCAAAGTCATAATTTCATTGTACCACATCCGCACCAAAGCATTAATTTACATCAGTTGGACCTGCATAAACCATTCCCTATCTGATTGTTTGCCTTTTGGTTGTGAATGTCTTATATGTAGAGCTAAAGTTTTCAATCTTGATCATGTATGTAGAAAGCATGCTGTCGATCGCAAGGTGTCAAACACACGTCTTCAAACAAAGTGTTCAAGATGACTCTTCAGTTATCTTATTATCGCGCAGAACAATTTCGGAGCTACAGTACCCCACTGACGTCACTCATGCACTTCTAGTAGCTGTGAACCTGATCGGATGATATTGTAGCTTAAGCTGCCGTCAACCACAATAGTGTTCAGTGATGTCGAATAAAACGTTTGCCAAAATAAGGGATATAGAGGTTGGGTAAAATACACTTTCTCCGAGCATCTGTTGATGATGACAACAGTGCCTTTGAGTGCTATGGTTTCGACATTATTACCTAACCCTTGGATGCGTATTACTTAATGACGGGTAACATCTTAACATAGTAACTGCGAGTGCAACATTTAGGTCAATGTCAAAAACGCTCTTCATCAAGCGGTGTTTACCAGAAGCGGTTACTTCTGAAACCCACCTCTCCGTGGTTGGTTTTGCTATTGTTTGGACTCATCAGGTAGAACAGATTAGACAACGATTCATGTCACACCTTCGTGTTAGGAGATAAAGCTTTTATCCACTCGAACACCCAAAACCTGTGGTCCTCATCTGACCTGAGAACAGTTAAGTTAGTTGTTACGGCTGCTGGTTAACATGAAAGTGGTTCTCCACCTCGACCATCTGGATCTGAAATCAGAATATTCTTGATGTTGTTCACTTTCGAACAAACCGTCTGCAGTTGGCTGTATACTAATAAAGATCTATTAAATTCATCGTCTTAATTACACACGACGTACTTCGTAGCCGTGCTCACCAATCTCATTATGCAGGCCATTTGGAAGACAGCCAATACTATGTGCGCTCAAAACAGGCGGGGAACATCTCTTTGGTCAGTTTATGGCATCTTTGTGAGATTTTAGAAGTATAGCGTTTTGTAAGGATTCCTTGGCCCGTATCTTGCGAAGCTTGTCTGAATAAACAGGAGGGTTGTTATTTTTCACAATGCATTGCACAATAATACCGCCTACTAAGTAAATTATGGTCGTTGAGTAACCGGAGATGTTGACTAGCATAAACTGAGTATCCGTCATCAAGAACGCGGTTCGGCCAGTCAAATCGATCTTGCGATTTCAATCTGATCATAGAATTCCTTTTTCGGGTTTACTGAATGTAGTTGATAAAAAAGCTATTACATTTGTTAGTAGTATCGGTTAGTCTGTGCATTACTCAGAAGCGACTGGCTGCACATCCAAGAATGATAATTCCGTCATATCTAGTGTGAGATCAGCAACACTTCTCAAACATGCGGACCGATCTTCAATTCTTGATGACAGAAGAGATAGTTGTCACAGTTGTGCTCTTGCATGAGCGAAAATACTCGATTGCCTCTTGTCAAAAAGCGCCAACCGGTGAAATATGCATGGATGCTAAATCTGAAACTAGCTGTGAATGATATCTAACGTTAGGTTGCCAACTATCCCTGCTCAAGCGTTTGTGTTTTAAACTTCGTGATTTCAATCTTAGTGAGCTCCAAATTCGTAGTTCTGCGCCATGGCAAACTCGTGTTTCTGCCCTGGTGACTTTTCAACATCGTCTTTATCCTGTGGTCGGATTGTGCCCATTCGGTATGCGCTGCACTGCAGCGAACGGGCGTTAAGTTATTCAGTGCTCCTCCCACGAAAAAGCCCAGGGAGAAGCGTTTCTGCCAAGAACCACGTTTACAAGGTCCAAGTCTTCGTACTGGATACATCCTTCATAGATACACGTTTTTCATTACAGTACGCGAACCGTCTGCTGTGACTTCAGTTGGACGTAGTCTCTCACACAATTAACAGTTAACCAGTCTTGTCGGACTGATCGAAAATTGAATCCACACTGTAATCAGAGTGAACCACTAAATTGCCCAGAGCCCTCTGCTTGAGCGACACTGTTCACCGCTGGCCTCTTGCAATTGTTAATGGTGCATCGTCAGGCCTCCCTCCTTTTGTCGTCCTTATTGTTGGTTAGATCCTGTTTTTTCTTCATGGCTACACGACAGTTAAGAATCAGCGAAAACCACTGGCATGTCGCTGTCTTTGATCTTGCATACCAATCAGTCTGGAAATAGTGTTTGCCTACATAAACTGAGTATCCGTCATCAAGAACGCGGTTCGGCCAGTCAAATCGATCTTGCGATTTCAATCTGATCATAGAATTCCTTTTTCGGGTTTACTGAATGTAGTTGATAAAAAAGCTATTACATTTGTTAGTAGTATCGGTTAGTCTGTGCATTACTCAGAAGCGACTGGCTGCACATCCAAGAATGATAATTCCGTCATATCTAGTGTGAGATCAGCAACACTTCTCAAACATGCGGACCGATCTTCAATTCTTGATGACAGAAGAGATAGTTGTCACAGTTGTGCTCTTGCATGAGCGAAAATACTCGATTGCCTCTTGTCAAAAAGCGCCCAACCGGTGAAATATGCATGGATGCTAAATCTGAAACTAGCTGTGAATGATATCTAACGTTAGGTTGCCAACTATCCCTGCTCAAGCGTTTGTGTTTAACTTCGTGATTTCATTTAGTGAGCTCCAAATTCGTAGTTCTGCGCCATGGCAAACTCGTGTTTCTGCCCTGGTGACTTTTCAACATCGTCTTTATCCTGTGGTCGGATTGTGCCCATTCGGTATGCGCTGCACTGCAGCGAACGGGCGTTAAGTTATTCAGTGCTCCTCCCACGAAAAAGCCCAGGGAGAAGCGTTTCTGCCAAGAACCACGTTTACAAGGTCCAAGTCTTCGTACTGGATACATCCTTCATAGATACACGTTTTTCATTACAGTACGCGAACCGTCTGCTGTGACTTCAGTTGGACGTAGTCTCTCACACAATTAACAGTTAACCAGTCTTGTCGGACTGATCGAAAATTGAATCCACACTGTAATCAGAGTGAACCACTAAATTGCCCAGAGCCCTCTGCTTGAGCGACACTGTTCACCGCTGGCCACTTGCAATTGTTAATGGTGCATCGTCAGGCCTCCCTCCTTTTGTCGTCCTTATTGTTGGTTAGATCCTGTTTTTTCTTCATGGCCACACGACAGTTAAGAATCAGCGAAAACCACTGGCATGTCGCTGTCTTTGATCTGCAATACCAATCACTTTGGAAATAGTGTTTGCCTACGCCTATTTCTAGCTCTTGCGTCCCTCTCGTTACGAGATGATTTTTCTGGGTGTTTTGCAAAAAATAGTCCGTTTGATCTGGTTTCATGACCACGAAATTATCACTTACACAGCGTCATAAGGTCTTTGGCGGTTCATTAAACCGACTCAAAGTTTCGGTTCCGTGTTTTACATTTCAATGTTTCCTAAAGTGGCATATTGGAGGTCCCCTAGTTGATTCATGGTGATTTGTCACAAGGAAATCGCGGACCACCGACCATCTGTTTTGCAATTACAACTTGATTTAAGTATCCAGCTTCAAAACACAAGTTGTTTGTGTCCATGAGGTACAGAGGTCCAGGTGTAGGTTTGATATCTTCAGGTTGTCCTAATCTGCGCGGTAGCTGGGGTTTGAGCACGCGATTGCAACTAGTGACTGGGCGCCCAGTGATAACAGCACCTACGTGATCAAGACTGAATTACATCAGCTGCTGTCTGTATTTAGATAGCTTGACAATATCCAGCTTCCCAAATGTGCAATAACAAGCATCTGTGGGAGTAAAAAATGGATGCTTAACATAATCTATCATCAGATCAATTTACTAAAACTACACTCAAACCTGACACTAGATTACGATTGATGGTAAACCGAAGGTGCGAAATTTGAAGTCAAGACAGGATTCGTGCCTAAGGACATTCCTTGTTACAAGAAACATCTTACTACGAAGGACTATTTTTTTGGATGGTCGGGTAATTTAACTGTCAAAAGTGCCGGCAGAATTTTGATAGAGCTTACGTATCCGCAACCTTTTCTCACAATAATGTTTCAGTTTAGACGATACCATCCAAACTTTCCTTTAGGTCTTGGTTGTTGGAGATGTGCTATCTTTATTAACCTTAATAGCAGAGACTTGTTGCAATTTTTTCTCGACCTGCACAACAGCAACGGTCTCAAAACCGTTTGATATTTGTCAATCTCTGCTGCATGTTTATGGCACCCCTTGTTCTACAGTGTTTTCCAGTTTAGTCTTGTTAGTATTCCTTTTAATTAAACTTCATCTTCTTCAAATTATTTGGACGTTTGCCTTCACCGCGTTAGACAACGAGTAATTGATAAGCGATTACTGTAACGGCCGGTGAACCATCTTAAGAGTTTTTGTTTGAAGCATTCCGTATGCTCGCCTGGATTACAAAAATCGTGCGATCCGCACCGCGCAACAAGTGACAAGGAACATTAGCATACTTCGAGTGGGCAGATCCAGTTTCCGGATTGCTGATTTTCTAAGGGGTTCCCGAACCGCGTTAAGAAGATGGATGTCATGACATCTTGCAGTCAGAGACATGCTACTTGAAGAAATGTGCGGCCAAAGAGCTAACACTACAGAAAAAAGATGTACAACGTTTACTACGGTTATTTGGGGCGATACCGTTTATAGTTCCTCGTGTTCTATCGATTCAATGCCTTTGTATAGTCTACTCGAATCGTAATCAGAAGAATTGTTAAGACCGGAATACATGATAGGCGCCTGTGTCGTGTTTCAGCACTGAAGGCGATGGTTATCATGAGCCATACGACGTTACGCCTGGCCCTTACGGCAGTGGACCAGAGTGGTTTGGGTCTATGCGTCCCGATTTGAACTCATCATCAGTGTGTATTGAGATGGTTGTGATCTATCTAAAACTATTGTTGACGTTGCATGTCCTTCGGTGTAACGTATGTTCTATTCGTATGTGGGCTGTCGTTTTCGTAACCAAAGGGACGGTTAGATCCATAAACTTGTGACACAAAGCCATCTGTTTCACGCGGTTGGCATTCCAAGTGATTGGATCCAACAAAAGGACAGCACAACGTTACATGACTACCGGAGAATGTAGCACTTTTGGCATTGAAAGGAGAGCTCGAGCGTTGTGTTGGCTATCTCAATCACCAGATCGTAATCCTGTTGAACACAGTGGGGATTAGTTAGGCTGCACAAAAGCCCCAACAGTGTAAGTCTGTCCTAGCTGGAGTATGTGCTTATTTTTTGTGTACTTCATTCATACATCATGATTCTCATAAAACCCATGAAAAAGCGCAACGATCAACTACCGATGTTGGAAACTGCCTTTCTCGAGGCAACGACTTAATTCTCAAAACGATGTCTGCTAATTCGAACATGTACACTTATAGAGGGGGCATATTTTGCCGGGCAGTGCGTATTGACAACGTCTCATTTCTGACATAAGCTTCATCAGATCAGTTACACATTTAGATGCTAAACAGTTATGAATGTGACAGATTGTAGATCGTATACACAAAACCTTCCTTTCCTATATTGGTTTTTCACATTTATCTGTGGGCATTTGCTCTGGCGTTTAACTGGCGCATGAGATGAAGTGGATGGTGTTGATGTTCTGTATTCCTCAAAGTGTAACTTAGGGTGTTCTGTATAGGCGTCTTTGCGATATATTTAGTTGTGAGCTGTCGGCTTCCCAGATTTTTCATCGGACCTGAATAAAAGGGTATTTTCGCAAATTTCCGTATGTAACTGCCAACCCTTTCTTGGTTACGCATTATGACTACTAGATTCGTAAATTGTGAGGATATACTTCAGACAGTGTTACCTCTTGAATCGACGTTTGTCAATAATGAGCTCAAGCCACAATGACTAAAACCAGCTTGATGTTTAACTTCCGATAAATGTGCCTTCTGTTGGTCCTTACTGTTCAGTGGGACAAAAGCTAGTCCGCGCATTGTTTCAGTCTCATGGTTGGCTGATATGGCCGATTCGGGCAGAATTTCCGTTTACTCGTTTGTGCTCCCCCCCTTCGGAAATCACTGGTACACAGACACGTCGACACAAACTAGCACGTAGACGAAGTCTCCACTGGTTTTGCACGCAGTCTTATTTCCTACTGTTTATCCTGATTCTCATATAGATTGAACATCACCCGCAATTGATCGCAGCTGTCACATCCCCAAAGACTTTCCAGTCGGCCCCTTTTGAAAT
>LOND01000881.1:56119-68998 GCA_014220965.1 Paragonimus kellicotti | reverse complement strand
TACACCGTGGTTCTCTACGATGTGCTTCATCATGTCTCCCACCGTAGACGCTTTTTGATCCGAAGCGCCACTCGCTTCGATCCAATGGGTAAAATGTTCTGTCGTGACCAGAACGTACTGGTTACCGCGAGCGTTCAATGGAAATGGGCCCATAAGATCCATCGGACTAGAGTTCATCGATTTCGGAGGTCGGTATTGGTTGTAAGGACTACTGAGCTCCCTCACCCTTGTCTTTCAAAAACTGACACTGTTGGCAAGTGAGCACGTAAGCCGTCACATTCTCTTTGTTGCAGCAGATCCTACGTCCTGGTGCATCCGGTGTGTTCCATTTCGTGGCAGCGTGCTACCGGTTTTTGCTCCCCAGTTGTCTCAAAATGACTACCACGCAAAGAGCGCCCAACGCCACGTTGCCACTTCAATACGCCCGTACTGTCTAAGCGAACTCCTATCCATTGGAAGACGATTATGTTTTTAGCTCTTCATCCTCTATATTTGTTGGATCCTCAAGCCTCTTTCCAAAACGCCAACCACCTTCCGGAGGACTTTGTCCTGACGCTTTAGACGTACTAGTTTTTGTGGGTCTTGCTCCATTACTAAGCCGTTACCTTTAAAGGCCACTTTGAGAAGTTTGTCATCTATATGTTGTCTTGAAAGGCAATCAGCGATGCAATTGCGAGAAGCAGACACATGACTGATCGTAAAATCTTATTCTTGTCAATGCAATGCTCATATTTTGTTCATTCACTACATTTGCACAGACTTAGATGGTTAGGTCATGTACTAAGGATGCCAGCTAGTCGTTTGCCACACCGAACACTGTTTGCCGACGCTGCGGCCGACTGGCGCAAGGTGCGAGGTGGACAGATGATGACCTGGCGTAGACAAATGAAATCGTTCACGAAGGGGTTGGCCACTGTAGATCGGGTTCGTCTCCAGGGTTGGAGACCTCGTGACTCGCGTCATCATCATCATCATCATCATCATCATCATCATCATCATCATCATCATCATCATCATCATCATCATAACAGCCAGCATCTAGGTGGGCAGCATGTTCCGATTCCGTTACTGTGTATCACAATATCGTCTCCAGTTACCGCCACATTACCCAGTCGTTTTACCAAACGTCGATATGTGAACGGCGCCCGAAATAAGCCAGACGGCATGTGCTTGATTGATACTGTTTTTCGCCTCACTGTGAATGCAGTTTTCTCACGATCCGTGGTTTGATTGGTACCTGCCAGTATCCGGAGCGTAAGTCCAACACCGTGAACAACTTCGCCTGTTGCAGCTTATCAAAAATATCAGCGACGGACGGTATTGGCACAACTGTGTTCTGCGTCACTTTAAGGTATGGGCACCTTGATGTATGTTTGAATATAGACGTAGCTATTTTTAGTAGTTAGGTCCACTTCCCCTCCCCTCCTCTGTTTTCTTCTTTCTTCCTATATAAGTTTTTTTTTTCAAATGGGGGTTTTAGACGTGCGTACTCGGTTGACTCTTTCCGGTTGCTGTCATGTGAGTGTCAGGGAATCGTACCTGATTACAGTTTATTGCGCTTCAAATCAATCACGGTATCTGTTGCAGCAAGGAAATCGGCCCCAAGGATCGTTTGCCTAGTTTCTGGGGACAATGAAACAGTGCTTCACGATATGACTGCCAATACGCACCCCGCATTCTTTCACATCATCAACTAGCAGTTCATGACCCCGAACTATCTTGATTATCATAGATGTCGGTTCTACGTTTTGCTTTTCTGAACGGCGAGACCGCACCTTGACGTGGATGTGACGGCTTGCGCATCTCGATGACCTATTGGGCTAAACTGGACGGTGTGGCCACCACACTGACAGAGTCACTCATGCCAGGCAGGCCAATGGGTAGAGGTCTGACAAACCAGTCTCCTGGTCCTCCAGGTTGGGGGTTGGAAAAACTACCAAGTTCTGGTACACTGCCATTCAACCGCTGCCTTGCGGTACAGGCTTTTGAGCCAAAGGCTTTGGTTGAGAACCCTAATCGTTCTCCTGTCTAGGTCTGGGCGTCCTGGCAGTATCTCAGCCCACACAACCATGAATATTCACAACACAATAATTCCATACTGCATCGGCCGTCTCGCAGTATAAACCGGGTCGCCCTATCTGCTGCATACAGCAGGGTGGATAGGCGAAAACATGCTACTGCTGACCCCTCCCATACTGTCCTGTCAAATTTAATTCTCAAACCCCTGTCGACCCTCATTCCTGGTAATTACTTTGCGGGTCCCATAATAGATATGGCTACTCAGGCCTCCCTCGTCCCTTGCTTAGACCTAGAATGCGAATTAATATAGGTGCCTTCAACGTTCGCACGCTAAAACAGATAGGTCAGCAGGCCGCTCTCGCACGAACGTTAGACTCGTTGAATGTCGATGTCTGCTGTATTTCGGAGACTAGAATCCAGGACAGTAGTCAACGTATGGAACTAACAGCACCCGCATTGTCTACCCGATACTGGTTATACACTTCGGGTGACTCCACAGCCGCCGTTACAGGTCAGGCTGGAGTAGGTATAGTCCTCAGCACGACGGCCGCAGCCGCATTAGTAGATTGGATTCCTGTTAACAGTAGACTTTGTGCCGTCCGCTTGGCAGGTTCTGTTAAAACCAGCCTAGACGCAAAACTTTTCAGAAATTTATTCATTGTGTCTGCTTATGCTCCTACTGACTGTAGTGATCGGCGTCAAGGACGCATTTTACTCGGATCTGGCCACTCTCCTTCGGTCGACACGTGGTTCTGATATAGTCGTTCTGGCCGGAGATATGAACGTCCAGGTCGGCCGCCTTGGTGAGGTCGAGTCTCGTTTAGGTGGCAGGTTTGGGAATAGCATCACAGCGTTCACATCGATTGTCACCGGCTATTTTGGTCACCACTAGTTATGGACTTCATTTGCGTCATTATTATACTTGGCGCCCTCTTCCGAATCAGGCCTGGTCTCAGATAGACCACATAGCTGTTAGTTATAGGTGGCGGGGTTCCATTCAAGACTGTCGTTCTTATTGGAGCACATACTTGGATTCAGATCATGCGTTGGTACGTTGTCGTTTTGTTCTTACTTTTGCTGGGCAACGACCCCACCGACTGGCTGTTGAGAAACTGGCTTATACTATCGGTAAGGCATAATTATCAAACCAGCTTAGAAGGCAAGCTTATCCGTTCCCACCCTGAAGATCCTAATAGCTGCTGGACCGAGATCTCACGGACCATTCGTGAAGCAGGTACTGTAGCATGCGGCACGGGGGTTCGTGGGTTGAACAGACATTGGATCTCGGAGAAATCCTTGGAGTTGTTAGAAGCCAGACGGAACATTCCTTCTGGCAGTTCACATAACAAGTCTAGGAGAGGTCTCCGTGGGAAACTGAAACGTAATCTAAACGCTGACCGTGAGGCTTGGTTAATGGAGAAAGTTAAGGGAATCGAAATCGCTTTTGCTTCAGGGAACATCGGCAGACTCTTCAAGCTTATCCGTGCTACTGGATCCCAGGCGACCGTCTGTCAGTGAAGCTATCAGCGAGACAGATGGCACACTCATCTATAATAAGTCCAGAAGGTTAGAGCGGTGGGTGGAACACTTGGAGTCAATTTAGCTGGCCTCCTGCTTCTACTGTGTTGCCGCCACAAACTTGTAGTGTAGCACCCTGGTCGGTAGATTTGGAACCACCCACTGAGACTGAGGTCCGCAAGTGCTCAAACGTAATAGGGCTGCTGGTTCAAGTGATCTCCTGCCGGCACTTTTCAAAGAAGGTGGGGAGGCGTTAGTAGAGGCATTGACTCAGTTGTTTCAACTTGTGGACGACGGAGACCATCCCTCCGTGCTGGGGTCACTCGATAATAGTTCCCATATTCAAGAAAGGTATCAGGGCTCTTGCGAAAACCATAGAGGGATTAGTTTGACCCCAGTCATTTCAAGGGTTCTGGCATCAATTATACTTCGTCGACTCACTGCAGTTCGGGAAGTAAACATTAGGGAAGAACAGGCAGGGTTTCGCCCTGGGCGGGGTTGTATAGATCACATTTTTACTCTTCGTCAAATTCTGGAGCAGCGTCATGTGTACCGCCGGCCAACAATCGCCGTATTTCTGGACTATAAAGGTGCGTTCGATTCGGTGGATCGATCTACACTTTGAGTCGCTTAAACGCAGGGGTGTACCAAACAAGTATGTGGACGGCGCTTTATTCCCATACCTCAGCTCAGGTTAGGGTTTACGGTGAACTGTCTGACAGTTTCAGCACCAGGAGCGGCGTACGTCAGGGCGTCTCATAGAGGAAATAATGGAGGACTGTCTGCGGCACTCACAAGATGCCGGCGTGGACCTCCTACCTGGTGAAAGACTGACTGATCTTGATTATGCTGATGACAAGGTGTTTGATAACTTTTAATCGACACAAACAATGCTTGACATTACTTCCCATTTTGCTAAATATTTCGGAATGCGCTTTGCAGCCTCAAAATGCAAAGTGCTTCTGCAAGATTGCTGTGATTACGTAGATTTAATGTTAGATAATGAAGTTATGGAGGTTGTTGACCGGTTTGTTTACTTGGGAAGCTGCATCAGCAGCGGACGGAGAAGGTGTAGGGAATGAAATAGAAGCGCGTATCTCTAAGGCTAGGGCAGTATTCACCAATCTAGGGCACCTCTGGCGACAGAGAGGTACTCTCTGAGGCTTAAGGTCGCGTATATAAGGCGACAGTGAGGGCTGTATTACTTTACGGCAGCGAAACTGCCGCTCAGGGTAGAAGACGTGAACCGTCTTCAGGTATTTGACCACCGATGTCTGCGTTCGATCGCTCGTATCGGGTGGCACCAGCGAGTAAGCAACGAAGAGGTTAGGAAGCGAGTGTTTAGTAGTGATTGACAAACGAATTCTTTTGTTCACTCCTTATAGTTGCACAGACTTAATGCCTAGGCCATGTACTAAGGTTGCCAGTTAGTCGTCTGCTAGTCGTCTTAGCGGACCACTGCGGCCTGACTGGGAAAGTGCGACAGATTGAATAGTACCTGGCATAGGGAATGAAATCGAGCACGAATGTGTGAATGTTGTCGTTGTTTGGCCGAGTTGTCTGTGAAGTGAGTGCACTTAATGATGCGGGGCAGTGAAAGCCGTAAGGAAGCTGTCGCTGATGACGCCTTACTTTCACTTACAGCTCGGTTGTTTGTTTGCAAGGTGTAGGCGCCTTGATGTTGTATGTTTGAATATAGACGTAGCTGCTGTTAGTAGTTAGGTCCATTCTTTCCATTTATTTTTTCCCATCCTTCTGTACAAGGTTTCCCTTATACTTCAGTGTTGTATGACAGTTAAACATCGATGAGAATCACTGATGTGTTGCTGTCTAGGTTGTTGATGATGATGGCGAGCAACCAGCAAACTAGCCGCCCCCGTATCGACCATCATCGTCATCATCATCATCATCATCATAGACAGCAATACATCAATGGTTCACACTGATGCTTGACTGCCACACAACTACGAAGAACAAAGGAAAAGAACTTAATATAGGTAGAAAGAAGAAAACAGGGGTGAGGGGAGTGGACAAACTACTAACGATAGCTTCGTCTGTACAACATTCAACATCATGATGCCTACACCTTGCAAACAGACAAGCTGTAAGTGAAAGTAAGGCGTCATCAGCAAGACAGCTTCCTTACGGCTTTCACTGCCCCGCATCATAAGTGCACTCACTTCACAGACAACTCGGCCAAACAACGACAACATTCACGCCACTGAGCTCGATTAGCCGCCATCTCACCTAACGTCTCAAGCCACCGACTCTGAGTCGCGAGGGCCCCAGCCCGGGAGACGAACCCGACCTACAGTGACCAACCCCTTCGTGAACGATTTCATTTGTCTACGCCAGGTCATCATCTGTCCACCTCGCACCTTGCGCCAGTCGGCCGCAGCGTCCGCAAACAGGGCTCGGTGTGGCAAGCGACTATCTGGCATCCTTAGTACATGACCTAACCATCTAAGTCTGTGCAAATGTAGCGACTGAACAAAAGAACTCGTTTGACAATCAGTGCCAAACACCCGCTTCCTAACCTCCTCGTTGCTTCACTCGCTGGTGTTACCCGATACGAACGCAGATATCGGTGGTCAAATACCTGGAAGACGGTTCACGTCCTCTACCCTGAGTGGCCAGGTTTCGCTGCCGTAAAGTAATACGGCCCTCACTGTTGTTTGATATACACGACCCTTAAGCTTTAGGGAAATACCTCTCTGTCGCCATAGGTGTCTTAGATTAGCGAACACCGCCCTAGCCTTGGAAATACGCGCTTCTATTTCATCCTACACCTCCGACACAGTCGCTGATGCAGCTTCCCAGGTATACAAACCGGTCAACAATCTCCATGACTTCATTATCTAACATTAAATCTACGTGATCACAACAATCTTGCAGAAGCACTTTGCATTTTGAGGCTGCAAAGCGCATTCCGAAGTACTTAGCAGAACGCGAAATAGCGTCCAGTGTTGTTTGTGCCGCTTGAAAGTTGTCAAACAGCAATACCGTCAGCATAATCAAGATCAGTCAGTCTTTCACCAGGTAGGAGGTCCACGCCGGCATCATTTGAGTGCCGCAGACAGTCCTCCATTATTTCGTCTATGACGAAATTGAACAAAAATGGCGAAAGGGGACAGCCTTGACGTACGCCGCTCCTGGTGCTGAAACTGTCAGACAGTTCACCGTAAACCCTAACCTGAGCTGAGGTATGGGAATAAAGCGCCGACAGTATGTTCACATACTTAGTCGGTACACCCTACGTCTAAGCGACTCTAAAAGTGTAGATCGGTCTACCGAATCAAACGCACCTTTATAGTCGAGGAATACGGCGATTGTTGGCCGGCGGTACACATGACGCTGCTCCAGAATTTGACGAAGGGTAAAAATGTGATCTATACAACCCCGCCCAGGGCGAAACCCTGCCTGTTCTTCCCTAATGTTTACTTCCCGAACTGCAGTGAGTCGACGAAGTATAATTGATGCTAGAACCCTTGAAATGACTGGGGTCAAACTAATCCCTCTATGGTTTTCGCAAGAGCCCCGGGCTCCTTTCTTAAATATGGGAACTATTATCGAGTGACCCCAGCACGGAGGATCATCATCATCATCATAGACAGCAATACATCAGTGGTTCACACTGATGCTTGACTGCCACACAACCACGAAGAACAAAGGAAAAGGAAAAAACTTATATAGGGAGAAAGAAGAAAACAGAGGAGTATCGACCATGCACCGTTCTACCTCTCCATCAACCTCACTTCTTGTATATACAATCCTCCTCAGTCGCTTCCGTTACTAGTTGATTCACGGAACAGAAGGAGCAAACATGGAACACTATTTTTAGACCTCTTAGACCGCCGGGTTGGGTATTCCTTCCAGTGTCCTTTCTCATTACAGGTGAAGCAGCTTTTTAGTCATTCGTTACTCCGTGATGCTGTTTTCAGTGCGACTACATCCGTCACCAGGTTCTCCATTGCTTTCTGCATTTCTCCCAGTGTCTACTTGTCCGTATTGTTGTTCTCATCCATTTAAGCCACGGACATAATTCCCAACTCCCGCATCACCGCGACTACTTCGTCCTCGTCCTCGAAGTCTTCCAGGGACTGGAAACTTCAGCGTTCAAAAATTTTAAGGACAACTTGACCGACAAATACAACATCTCTTCCACATTCAGCCGTGAATAGCCATTCATAAATTCATATGTACAATCAGATCAAACGGTTCATTTTCTTCCGATCCGTTCGTCGTACAAGCTAAAGTCTCACGGATGCGTCCGCTTAGTTTCTGCACAAAAACCTTACGTTAGACCGTTCATGATTGGACTTTCACATACTGTATTCATGATAGCCGCAAAGGAATTAGGCTGGTGTTTCAGTGGAAGCTTTTGTATCGTTGACGGTCCAGGATGATATGGTAGAAAAGAGTTCGGATGCTGTCCTAACCTTGGGAACTTTATCAAGAGGTTTCTGTTAAATATGTCTTAGCTATCAATAATACCAGTCACATAGGGCGTGAGACAAAAACGTTCAGCGTATTAACATTATATCAAAGTTGTCGAATGTCCTAGCAAAACATATATGAGGTATTCAAATTAAATACAGAGCTGAAGATTGAAATGGCTGAATGCGGGCTACCTGGAATATAAAAAAATTGGTTAATCACAGAGTAGCTTCGCCTGCCGCCAACACACCAAATGCTTCGGTGACCAACACATTTACGGTCTTATCCAAAAGACAGAAAAGATAGTCGTCTGTCCTGGAGTAACAATGGTGCAGGGGGACCAGCTAAGGGGCCAGTGGAATAGTCCATAACGCAGCAGTTCGGTTTTGTACTAAAGACAGATTTCCGGTTCAGACTCTGTCCACGTGTATCTAATTTTAAATTTGTTACTACGACTTAAATTTTATCGATTAAGCTTCCGTGCAACTTTCAAAACTTATTCGGAAGCATCACCCCACGTAGTGAAACACAGTTGGTCAACAGTGGTACCTTGCTTCGAAAACGAGCATCAGGTGAATATCGGTAAAGCCTTTGGAATGGTTTATCGCTTGCCAAGTGGTTTATCTCTCGGGAAGCTGTTAAAATCACCTTACTTACGGTTTTGACCTGCGTAGTCGACGAAAGCTGGAAATGGCCAGCAGACGAATATGCGATGTGCGAATCGCAGTCATGTAGTGCGGAACGTAACGATGCCCCAGAAGAACACAGATTTCAACCCTCAGCCGAGAATGTGTTTACTCTCAAACTAGAGGTAGCATAGCAGACCATCATCTGTTTTTATATATATATTATATATATATATATATATTATATATATATTATATATATATAGACTTTGATTGGAGAATTCCACCTTAATTGATACGACAAATTTGGAATGGAACAATCAGAAAACAAAGAAAAACATGCCAAAATTTAGTTTCGGCACATTATGGCGCGAAAAGTCAACATTCAAAACAATATTTTTCGGACATATCCCGAAGAATAAACAACTGTTGGAGAAAAATAGACTTTCTCCAACATTACCCTGATTTTAAGTGAAAACTGTTTATGTGCTGCCTCTGCGCTTGTGTAAAATCGTTCAAGTCGATAGGCAGTCTGCCAACTAATGTACATGACCTAACAGACGAATCCTACTATTAACGGATTAGCCATTTTCTCAGCATTCCTATAGGTGATGCGACTGCTTCATCGATTTGACTCTGCAGTCCCACTGTTCGACGATACTGACCAGCAGACCAACTATTGAAATTGTTCGAGAATCCGTATTGCTGACCCGCTTCTTTGTGGGAATGCACGTGCGTGTTGGGAGCATGGCGAGAACCACAATGTGGTTCATTGACCTGTTTCTGAACAGGTAATATGTTGATTGTCGTGTTGGTTTTTGTACAGTGGCAAATGTCAGTCCATCGCATGATTTGGTCTGTTTCGACGGTGGAAGCCAGGAACCGTGTGTTACGTGGGTTCAGGAAATGAAGGGTTTTGTGTCTAGGCTCGATTCCGTATGACGTTATTGGCTTTCTGGCTGGGCTGCTAGACCAGTGTACACCTGTGATTCGACACTGAGAAATATGGTGAATTTCAGGAGGGGTATTGTTTAGCTATTTGTTTTTTTTTCCAGCTGTTTTTGGTAATTTGTCAACAACCGGTTAAAATATTCCGGCTTCCTGTGTACTTTTTCCGCGTTGCAATTAAAACCCCTGGTCCTATTTATGCAAACCAAAGATTAGTTTAACGTGATATTCGCAGAATACTTGCTGTTAAGTTGCCCCCGTTCAATACACAACTATTCTGTTTGGTCAACCCGTGTACCGACGAGCGTGTTGAAAGCTTCAGAACCAACTGAAAGGTGACGATCGTTCACTCGAGGAGTTTTTACAAAGTAACGGTGATCTTTTCATGTTGATTTCGCTAAGTTGTATGCTTCAGAAACGGTCGACTTAAAAAAAAACGGCTTGATGGAATTTTGTGTACACCAAACTATTTTGACCAAACGAAGAAGAATTGAAAGCTTCAAAACTGGTTTCGTCGCTCACTGTTCATTTTCTTTGCGTTCGATTTTGTACTATCCACCTGAACACGAGAGTGCCGATTGTCGACACGTCATATAATAATTTTTTTTTTTTTTTGCTATTTCTCATGATTCAAAGTAGAAGACAGCGTATCGTATCCGTTCTCTTGCTCCTTCTATCTACACGTTGTGCTTTGCGGCACATCTTGCTGTTCATTACCACTGTGTACCTATTTACTTTTTGACTGTTGAGTTAAACACCGTGGTTTGTACGTGTACTTTAGTTTCGCTGTGATTGAATTATCGTGTTTCGTTGTGAACGACTGCCACCATCACCACCACCTGCTGTTGCTGTTCACCTGCGCATCCTTAAAGGTTTACGCATGCACTCACGCGGTCCGATTACATCGGTCAGCTAGCTAGTCCCGACGAGACGGTTCACGGTCGATCGGTCTCACATGTGTACTACGCTGTCCTGTAATGAATCTGATAAACCGATACAATAGTCCACACGCGATTGAGAGTAGTCTGTTGCTAGACTTGTCATCTTGGTCCGAGTATACTTCGGTAGGTCAATCATAATAATGGTTGAAGCGTGCTGTTGCTGTGCTTGTCTCACATGCTTCGCTTATCTGCGGTTGTCATTTTGCTGCCGCGCTGTACTACACTTTCCTCGTGTGGCTCATATGTGATCAGAATTGATCAAAATGCTTCATTCACTTCTAACTTTCGACTTGCTTCTGTTCCGAACATGCAACTTGATAACACCAAACGATGTCCGCTGATTTTGGTTTGACTGAATATTTTTCAAACACTGTTATTTCTCTGTTCTGTTTTCGAATCACGACACCCAACAGAGACTCCCAAATGACCGGATAACTAGTTCTGTATTAGGCACCTTGTGTTGGCATCAGAGAATGGTAGCTAGTCCGTAAAGTAAGCATAAGCCGAAGATGTAGTGAGCCATGTGTACTTGTTTTTCCAGATCTCATCCAGGTGGCTTCGATCTACCACGAACGGAGCTACTAGCCTGGAATTCTGTAGCTTTTCATTGTGACTCGTTTGTACTGGGTGAACAAGGTCTGTTGTTTACACTGCCTACAATTATCTGTAATATAAATCGGAGGGTTGTAGTTTTTCCAGTCATGCGAGATGCCACTTACTAAATCTGTATTTTTTTGTTCCAGTTCCCTCTGCTTAGAATACTTCCGATTATGTTAATCATCATAGACAGCAATACATCAGTGGGTCCCAATGACACTTAACCTGCCATACAATCATGATAAAAAAGCAAACTCCGTACAGTAAGGAAGGAGTAAAACAGTAGGGAGGGGAAGGGATCTAACTACTGAAAATAGTTACGTCTATATGCAAACAGAGCCCCAAGGTATCTACACCTTACAAGCAAACAACCCACCTATGATATAGCAGATACCACTCTGGGCTCTACTTGTGCCTAAAAAGTCTGACTGTGCGTTATGTTTCATAAATATCTTACGGTGACAGTGCGGAAAGGGCGGATTTGAGAAATAAAAATCAAACGCTCTCCCATTCAAACTTTATAAATACACTAATCCAGATGGATAGGTTGTTTTACGGATGCTAACCCATTCTCCACTAATCTACACACTGTCGAGCCATCATTTTTTTAAGCTATGTGGCAGTCAATGTGTGACATAACAAATGGAAATAAGGTTTGTTACTGGTAGGTTATGAACTGTATTCGTGTTTCTATTCTTGGCTGACTAATCAAGCCTCTATCTGAGGAGATATTACAATAGGTGATGGTTAATCAGCTTCAATGGCTTAACTGCTAAATTTGTTTGACTGACTTTTTGCCGAGTAAAGACGATAAATGTCATAGGTAAAGCCGTTTTGTGGATACCGTCTCAACCTCACTGACACTCGGCTGCTGATTGTTTAGATTTTATGAATGAGTTCGGATTCCTTCTATGAGTGATTCTTTCTCCCCAGTGGTTACACTTTTGTCAACTTCAGCCACCGTTATATTGTCAAATGTGATAACGACAAGGGAGAGAAACAGGTTTGGCGTACATCAACCATATCTGTCAGCATGGCCTGGCTAGGTCTTTGGTAAGCCATCTGTTAAGGTTGTCGAGCATGAAGCTAATTTTTCACGATCTGTGCATATAAAACAAGCCATTTCGTAGGTAGTCATTACTGTTATCAGACCATTCTCCAGTGTTACGAGGAAAGGTGATCTGTATTCACAACCGTACTGGCGTTTGGTCAGTTATCTCCGATTGTCTAACCCCGAAATAACATCAGTTACTGTCCAAACGTGCGTATCAAAGCTACACTGCAGAACAAAACATTTAAGACAGGACTGGTATGTAGGAACTAAGTTTTTAATTGTTGCATTACTGTACACTTGCCACTCGAACGAGGTTTTCGTTGAATATTCTCAGATTGCGTAAACGCAGACAGAGGAAATATTTGGAGGTATTCCCAATTTGATTTCACAGCCGCATAATTGAAAGACAATATCGTTAACAACGCGATATATTAAGTAGGCTAATGAGAAAGTGCAGATTTGCGTCTTCCCATTGTCTGATTCAAGTTCATCGAAGTTCATCATGTCCTCAAAAGAGACATATTGAACCATCACTTTAATCTTTAGCTGACCAACAACTTGATCTCGATACTAACGTGATTTTGCAAAAGTAGTTGGCAGTGTTTTAGAGATAGGGGATAAACCTAACCCGAAGAACAGGAGTCTGAAGTCGGATCTGACGTATCTTATGCCATTCATATGATACGGACTACATGTTCATCTGAATAATTGTTTTCGCATCCATATGACATTGAAGGCC
>LOND01000881.1:27589-38989 GCA_014220965.1 Paragonimus kellicotti | reverse complement strand
AGATTGAAAAAAAAAGAATGAGGCACAGAAGGAGTGAAATTTGAAGACAGAATGAAGAGCCCTATAACTGAGGCATTGTTAACTTGACTCCCGGCTAATGGATTAGCTTTTGAACCTGAATCACTCGATAAAATCACCTTGGTAGTAAAATCAAAGAGCACAGAGGTAAACGGCTGCTGTTGACCGGTTTGGTCAGCCCATTGAGAAAGAAATCCAATTGATAAACTCTTTACTAGTCTGTAACTAATAGTAATTTTTTTCCGGTTCTGTTTCGCCTCTTATGGCTGAAAAGTATTACTCAATCCTACTTGTGCTTCCACAACAGCCTTCCATAAAGGACAGTAGTGGACTTCTGGCACATGTGGTTCAAAATGATATTTGGTTCGGTTTGTAAATCTTTAAAAGTAAGCTTTTCAAAGTTCGGATTTTTAAGTGATTTCAAAATGTGAACTTTGGTGACAAAAAACATCTTCTTATGGAAAGTATATTAGAAGAGAAACGGAGTTTAATAGGGAATCAAATAATCATGTGGATACACATACGCTATTGATTGTGGACTACTCGTAGCTGGTCTACTTCAATGTCAGAGTCAACAGCGTACTTCCTTATTGGTATTGTGTAAATAGCGTTGGTTTTCAAGATTTTCCACTCCGATCCCTATTGTTGTACGTTATTCATGACAGACAGTGTAATATATGCTGAAAAGCTGCAGAAAATATAGATGTTCTGCACTGATTGACTGCAGACGACTGACTGCTGTTTATCATAAATGAACATAACCATTGTACGTTCGCCGATTGTGTCGTACTGAGTACTTTTTAGACTTGAAACGGAGTCGCCTGATTTACAGAAAACGTTTACTTGGGTGTCTTGGTTTGTCCAGCCTGGACTGTCCTACCAGAGTCTATCGTGGTAGTATGATTATTCGACAATTTCAACTACAGGCTAGGTGCGCGTATTCAGAAAATCGAACCGTTACTAAAAAGCATGCTCATCTCGCGTGCAATCAAGTGTGATCACTCAACCACACGTGCCCAACGTTTGCTCTGGAGATATATCGGCGTGCGCGCTCCTGCGGATCTCTCTCTCGGCGTCTCGCGGCCCATCCTCTCGCTCTGACTTCTCGTCTCTAGACATACACGCCAACCTCTCTGCATCTGATTCATCTTCGTCAACTGCCACTGCTGTATGAAAACAAGGCTTAAACCAATTTTTGAAAGACTTGATGATGGTGTCATGAGTACCAAAACGAATGGAATCCATCCTGTCAGTTCGACAATTTTCTGTGCTCAGCTGCTTTTATCTAGCTATATGTTCTGAGTATTCCCTGCGGACGTATTCAAAAGTCTCGGCGATACGCCTGATGCAAATTTAACAGTCAACTTGCGGTCTTCTCCGTCCTTTAACTTGAGTCATGCTGTTTTCCATCTCAGTTTTCGAGGACACGGACCTGCTGCGATAGCGATTTATCGTTTTCTAATCTGAAACGACATCTTTGGAGATCTCAGGATTTTGTCCAAAATATTCAGAGCTACCACCTTGCTGCCCTCTATGCGACTATATGGCCTCGGGATAAAATGACCTGTGTTTGTCTACCTTTAGTAACCGTTGACAAATCACTCTTCATGTGTAGCAGCAGCAACAGTGTGATCAGGCAACGACGCAGTCACGTAATATGAAGACCCCGGTTGTTTCTGTTGAATAAAATGAATGGGTCTCGCCTTTCTGGTTGAGGCCCCACGCGATCACACAAATCGCTGATTAGAGAGGCTGTCCGAAATGGCACTGCGCCACATTCAATGGCTTGCTTGCATTCTTCACATTCCAAGTTCTCCCGGTTTGCCATTGTTTTATCTTTTCTTAACCTTCTTCGTAAAAATTCTTCTTGGTTATTCCATACCACCGTTGCAGCGAATGGCGGTCAGAGACAGCAGTACATTCTGGTCAGTATCGTGGCCGTTATGAATGAGTACAAGTACCAGCAACGTCTGAAGAATTTAAGACTATTGCAGTGTGTTTGCTCATGCCAGGGCGTCTTTCAGTCCAGCCACATTGCACTAACTGCTCTCAACGGACTAGTCTTTAGCATGCTGATCGAGTACCTTCTAGATAATTCGCTGTCCTCCAACTACAGGCTAGAAGATGCAGTTTCGAAATATGAGGAGGCTCAGTTGGATCATTCCGGCTGCCGTGATGGAACAGAAAAGGTAGTGATTTCTATTGATCACAAACCTTTATGATACTTGTACTGCTATCAGTGACGTCCTCGTTTTTATCTGATTTTGTCTCCTTTTAATCTATCCCATTCCTACTCGCAAATTTTTGTGTGCTTCTGTCTTCGCTGCTCTATTTTCGTTGTGCGTCGAGGTGATGTGATGGGTGCACGAATGCTTAGACGCATACATTGTGAGCCATCGTTTTGCCGTCCATTCCCTCAGTTTGGATGTATCCGGAATGTCTGTTTCGATTGTGCGCTCAAGTGTGCGTGTGTGTGTGTGTACGCTGAGTCGTTTACTTCCACTAGGCCCTTACGTGAGATTGCAAAATCACTGTCACGTGTGTGTATTGTTCTGGGGTCATAGTCGCCATACGCATCGATCAATATTTTTCTCTGCCACTTTCAGCTGATAGTGTGACTCTTTCCATGTATGTGTGAGTCTTCGTGTATAATCATTTGTAATAGTTGAGTTTGTTGCAGTTTTCAGTTGAGTGGTTTGTCCATCTCAACGTATTCCGTTAATCTAAGCTCACATAGGCACCGGTTAGACATTCTGCCATAATCACAAGGGTGGGTGCTCGTGAGTGGTGGTAACCAGCTCGCTTTCCCAGCTTTGTTTATTTTCATGCAGTGTGATCAATGACGCGAGCAATTCGGTCTTCCGTCTGACGATTTGTTTGTCCTCGATCAATTTCACCTGGTCAGGACAGAATGTCGCGCTCGCCTTTGTCCGGGGCTACGTTGTGTGATCCGGTCAGCCGGCATTTGAAATCACGCTGGTTTATTTGGCTGCGTAAACATTTATGTCTACGCTCCTAGTCGCCTGTCTCGTCTCAGCCCCAATTCCACTGAGGCTTGCACTGGCTTGCCTGTGGATTGGATGCACATGCCACTCGTGCCACACGGCTGGGTCAGTGCTGGCATCAGCTGTCCTATGTACGCGCTTACGTACCACGCACAAGTACGATCGATAGCAATACCAAAACACGCTTTGACCTAGTCAACGGACAGGGCGTTCTATTGTGGGTCAGTGCGTGTGTGTACGCTCAGTCGCGTGATTCCCATTGAGACGATGTAACAGCTGGATGAGGTCATTTGCACTGATACGCCGAGCGTGTCGTGCATCGAACGTACTGCGATCACACGCGTGTTGTGGTCCAGTTTATCGATGTCCTTCCTCCGAACAGATTTATACCTTCTGATGACCACTGTTCGGAATGCGCTCAATCAATGGGCTCGCATGTCCATCAAGGACGTGTCCTGAGAAATTCAAATTTTCTTCAACAGGGTATTTTGGCTCTATTCCCCTTTCTCTGACGGGTCACACCAGATCCAAACTTTACATAATAAAACCAATATCCCGAGTGTAGACTCGTTGGATGGTTACACAGTTGTGGAACCATACAACATCATGCTGTTCGTGTTCAAATGTAGGATTGGTACTATTTTAACCAACATGATATCAGTTGTTAAGGCCCTCTGCGTTATGGTTCAAATGGTTCGCTTTTACACCAAAGTTTCAATCAAACAAACCCTTTGTTATATGCATCCTAGATAATATCAAGTCGCCCAAACCCTGGCAGTATCGTTTGGTTTTTTGGAGGGGTTCGAGTCCGTAATTACAGCCCAGTTTTTCAGACGTTACCACCAAGCTATCTTGCCCCTCCCCCTTGAACATGAAGTACGTGAGCAGAACCATATTTGGCACAGCACAAGTTGTGGTAAACGGATTGCTTTTCCCCTCACTTATGTGTGTTAGTCGTGGCTCCTATTAACATGAATATCATCACCAAATATATCTTCTCGTTATCCATGTCATAAGTAGCTTTCATCCTCATGGAATGTGGTTGTTATGGATACTTATGTGTGGTGTTCATTTCTGGTAATGCGCTAAGATTCTGACTTCAAATTCTGATAAAATCTGTTGATCTTTCCTCTTTTTCATCAATTTTACACTAACTGCACGAGTTTAGCTTATTAAACGACAAATGTGTTCGTCACGGCTATCGAGTTCCATGGTTCGTCATTGAGATCTAGTGAGAGCTTATACATACATGTAAACCCATGCTTTAAACTTTGAACCGTGATCGTGGATACCCCCGACTGAAACTGTCGCTGGTCCTGCCTGTGCCTCGCGAGATGGCATATAAATGGATATAAATGTGGGAAGAAGAATGAAAAATAAGTAAAGCAATAGGGAAAATTCAATTGTCCTACGGTTACGAACTCGACATTGTGTTTCCAACCAACGGCATGGGTGGTCATATGACTTCCAGTCTGATAGTTATTACCTCCTCCAAGCAAGAAGGTTAAGGCTTTCCTAGCTGTGACCAACAAACGCATGATCAATTTATGCTTTCTTTCAACTGTTAACTATCGCATTGAATAATACTTGGTGCGGTAGATGATCCGTTTACTGGCTGACTGCACGATCCACCAACAGGTTAACTGTGCGTTTTTGTTACCTCTTGTATATCGGTAGTGAATTTTCCGTTTTCCAAAATCCATGCCAACAGATTGTTACGTTACTCACACAATTAGTCTATTTCATGCCGTCTAATTGGAGGAGACAATCGTAATTGAAGACATACATACATATTCTTCAGTAATAGGTCAGAGTGTAGAGCATGTGCATATTCACATTGTTATCCCTTCCTTTAATTAGCTGTTGAACGTCTTTGTGATGTTACAGAGAGTGAAACTTCGCCAGCGCACCACTTGTTTTTATTATCCTTGTAATTACGTAGCCAGCAATATTATAAACTGATACTTCTAACACTATCCAGATAAGTGAAGCAATCAACTATCTCAAGCGGTCTACCCTCAGGAGCATCAGTAAGCGGGTAGATGTTACTTTTCTGATTGTTTGACAATTTTCTCAATAATCTGAAACCAGAATTTACTCACTGTAATGGCAAAGATGCTTATTTAAGCATCACGAAAAATAAAATATAAAATAATCACGCAAGCAAACCTTTCCAGGTAAACAGGAAATTTTGCTCATTGTAATTAAACAATAATTTAGAGGAGAACTCTAGGAGCGTATCACCAAATCCGTCACGCCAGAAATCTGTAACGTTTAGTGGTAAACAGTCTGTACAGAGATCATAAGTGAAACCGACGTTTCTTTCATTTTTTCTCGAAGTGGCAGTCTACATAATGTATAGCTGCTGGCCAAACCCCACGACAATCACTTCCGTAAAGTGAACATTTTTCCGGATCCTAAAAGATTATCGTTGCGCGGGAGGTTCTACCATTATAAGTACTAAATCTAATAACAAAGATCGGGTGAACCGTTTAGGGTTCACGGAGCGCAGACAAAAAACCCGAACTGCTGAAGTTAGCCGAATATGAGTGGATCAGGAACGATTTACACAATATTGATGAGAATCCCAGTATGACTAGCCTCGCATTATTTCGACCACCAGGAAAATCAGCATAAGATGTACCGGATAAGCTACAGTCTAACGAAACTCATCTTAGTGACAACACCATATCCGTTTCATTATAATCATGACGTCATGTAATTGACGAGCTGTCTGATAACAGTTCGAAAGATCTGATTTTGATACCGCCACAGTCCATGCCACTAGGTGACTATCAAGTGGCAATGAACTGTACGATGACAAGCTGTCAAAGAGATATGCAAAGAAAATTAAAATGGATGGAGCTCCAGCCATCAATGCAAGCACATTAATGCGTGACAATATTGTGGACCTTTCGTAAACACTGTGCACATCTCATAAAACAGAGAATCACTATACATACAAAATTGAAGTCCAGATAGGGAACTGTATTACATGAAGTCAGTGATATTCAGTATGAAGACGACATCACTCTAGTTGGCTGTTCAGCAAACAACAGACAGACCATGCCGAATCGGTTAAATGATATAGGCAACCTTTAAAGTGTAATGTCAAAAGATTTGGTTAGCTCTTAGCTTATTGGTATTGATGCAGCCGTTTTTAGAGATGTGTATAAGAGACAAGAGGTATGAACCTCAACCGTGTAGTTCTTAAGGTGTTGTAATAAGAACACCGTACAGCGACCGTCTTTCTCGACCCAAAACGGTAGTCTCTCTATGGACGTTGTCTTCGTGAGAAAGTTTGATAAATAGCCATGCATTAATATGTAAACTATACTCACTCAAAAATGTTAAAGTATCACTTTCGATTTTGATCTTTGTATATTCTGTCTACTACTATCGATTACGTCTGTCAAATGTGTGATGTTTTTCTGTCTGTTGTTGTAAGTTCATTTTTAGGTCATACGAAAGCTGATCACTTTGAGAAGCAACTTTGTATTATTCCTCAAGGTATACCTTCCTAACCAAGCGCAGATTATCGCGGCTTGTTTGATCGATACATCTTTTTTCTCGTTCGTCCTTCAAGGTTTTCCCTCCTCTGTTTCTCCTAAGTAGTCACGGGTGCACTCCACATCGTTATCCGAAATGCACATCTGTGAAAGCGAACTAGAGGCTTACAAAAGTCCGAAAGCTCTCTCACCCCCCAAGTTAGGAGACTAACAATATATGTAAATCTTCGCCCAAGGATGTTTGCACTACTGCTTGAATCTACTTGGATCTTTCCATCCTGTTTTTTTTGTCGGAGATGCACATTGTTCGAACCGTGATCCGGCGATGAAGACTTCAGCTTTGTCCCGTCCTAGTACCAACTCGCAAGTAACATACTCCCACATACAGCTCTTGTTAACTGGTTCCGCTTGACGGTACGAATCACCCTCATTTTCACACGGAGTTTAAGGTTTGACTTCTTGTGTTCGGGTATTGTATAACGTCCTCCGATGAAATGTGCGGTTGATTCATAATTTGACTAATGTATGATGTAGTCTGCATTCTTTGCTCTTTGTCGATTTACCAGCGTCTGTTTGTGGCCACCATCGTTTCGAAACCTTCTTGGTACCGCTCCTATGTCTGACAGCGACAGAGCGAAATGTTCTCGCGTGGTAATTGAAGTCTTGGCCGTGTATGACAATGATTGGTTGCCACACAAGGATTTTGTGAATATCAAACGTGTGTTCACTGTAAGAGGGTTAGGGAGACAATCGCTATAAAGTAGGACGACATGCCAGTCACTTCGCTGAATCGAACTGAAGTGGTTGCTGCTGGAAAGCGGTCGGTGTAAGGAGGTTTTATTGTTAACATGCCAATAAGACATTAATTTGCGAGTTTTATGTAGCTGATACCATTGCTTCCAACAAATATAAGGTCAAGAAATCGAGTTTGATACAGATCACGTATAAGGATATCAATTAGTGAGTAGAATGGACTAATCTGAGAGATGGTTGTCATTCACACCATTGAATGCGACAATTCACCGACAGCGGTCTCAACCGAACGTGTTTGTTCTTTTGAACCCCAACACAGAGGTATTGTTGATCCCAACTTTACCATCAGTGCCTCCGTGGTTGACTCCATAAAACGTGAACATGGGGCCAGCAGTATTTGGTCTCGTAGCGTTATCTCATTTCAGTCTAATCAGCGACACGCAACCGGTTTGTACGAGCGTGGCAAGCGGCGCGGTTGCATGTAATATGCCCTTGTCTATTCTAATAACATCGCAGGGCGTTCGGATATTTTACAAGGTCAGTTAGGCAATATGTTGTCAGTCAAGTACTCGAGTGTGACCCACTGATGTTAATTGCTGTTCTATGACTACCGCTGTAATTGTGCTGATGTAATGGTCTGAGTCTGAGTGTATGCGTGAGCGATATTTTTAATGAGCGCAGTATAAGCGTTCTGTACTACCGACAGACATCATACATCAACGAACCAACTAACATAATTAGTGATCATACGACGGATATCAGAGAAAACGCTGCATTGGGGCAATCAGACTAATCGAGAATCAGCCAAGTTAAAATATGCTAACTCACAATCTGTGTGGGTTTCCATCCACTTCATAGCTTTCTGCACGTCTGGTCTCGTGACAGATAGAATATTTCTCCTGAAGCCTAACGATACTTCTGTCAATTCTTTGATTCCTGAGTGTCTTTGCGTCCGAGTCGGCTTCTTGTTGTGAAGCCGTATACCGCTGGAAATGCCACCTCGAGGATGCCTAATTGTTTGCCCAAATCCAAACAGGTCATGATTTGGCTTATTTTTAGATGTTGTCGGACGTGAATGCGTATCACTCGTACTTGTTTGACCTTAAAGGTTTACATCGTTTTGGATATTCGAAATTCATATCTATCCTCTTATCTCACCTTACAGAAGGGTCGGTTAGCTGGTCTGCCGCGCTATCATTCTCGCTTCGAATATCAAAAAGCATCGACTTCTATTTTGTTATCAAATTATTCAGGTGTTGTCGATTTTTTATTGATCACTCGCATGTTCCGATCGGAACCAAAGTCCATTATCTGTTCTTGTCCGAAATGTATCTAGATTTTCAGTTTGACGATATTTTTTTCACAAGGCTAATGTTTTTACTAAATGCAAGAGTTACAGTTTTGTCCCTCAATTAGCTTTCAACCTCCACACGATCTGTTTTTATTGTTATTTTCAGTTGCCCTCCTCTCCAATAGTTTGCAATCTTATTTTGGGTAAACTCCCTGCGGCATTGATCAAGTTGCAGCTGTTTTTCGTTCTCACAGCAGGGAACGTATTGCTTCCATAGACCAAATTTTAAAGCTTCCCAAAAGTTTATTGAGATCCGAAGTACATCTCTACATTTTGTAGCGTATGGGTACTTTTTACGTCGTATTTTGTGCATGATTCTCTTCTAATTTACCCACGTACGCATCAATTTAACCGTGAGGTGTTTGTTTAAATTGGAATTCGCACCTGAAGCGGACAACTTTTTATGCCTGAAATTGTGTGACTATTAGATCCAGAGGATTGTCTATACCGCGACTTTACTTATCACGGAAACTGGCGCATACTATGCGCAGTTAACCACCTTGAACGAATGCACTCGTTTGTATATAATACTTTTCTTGATTCCTGTCCACTTGATCAGTTTTCCTTGAGGCTTTATTCGCGTTTTCTAACCTCCATCCGCGGTATTCCGTACGCCCATGGAATGGTGATTTTGTTTCGTGCTACTCATGGAGCAAATCCGCAGTGTTCACATTCACAATTGTTGTGGATAGTCCACCACATGATATATTTCACCTGCCCAGTTGCAGTAAGCGACTTTGCTGCTCTTCGTTACACTCTGGACGAACCGCGATTGTAGATGTTAGTATCAGAGTTGGTTATGTTTGTCTATGCGATCATTCAGCGCTTGTCCCTCTCCTTCGGATGTAAGCAAAGTGCATTCAAGGAGCCCGTTGGATTTAAACAATCAAAAGTGGTTTCACAGACACGAATCTCCTACTGATTTTTCATAAGGTCTGCTTGGCCTTGCACTCTCCAATCGCAGATTTCGCACATTATCTGTGTCCAGATTAAAACTCTAGTTTGTTTGACAGTTGGCTTTTTTCACTTTCTTCCCAGTTGTGGACACATCTTCTATTGACCGGATTCCTTTCCATTTTCTCTCCTTCTCCATAGATCCGGAAACACAACCCGATATTGATATCTCGAACATTCCATGTCGTGTGTGCGGCGGACGATCGTCAGGGTTTCATTTCGGCGCACTTACTTGCGAGGGTTGTAAAGTGAGTTGCGCTCAACACAATCCATTATGTCTCCTGCTGGGTCATTATCTATCGCTTGCGATTCACTGTATGCTCGTAGTTTTTGTTTGCGCTACCTGGAAACTAGTTTGGTATTCCCGGGACTCATTTATCTATCTACAACACAGATTGTCTATTGTTTTTGAAAATGGATTTCGGGGTTTCCGATACCGGAAATTCCACTTTTGCTTAACTAATTCTTTAACTCCCAAACTTTTCAGTTATGTTGACCGGTCAAATCACGTTGGCTATCATCCCCGCATTGCGAATGATCTCTTCTTTCCCAACACACTCCGATCACACAATTGTGGGTTAAAGCTTGGGTCACCTCAATTTCTACCGTCTGTATTTGAACAGTCTGGTGGTATCCAATTCTTTCTAAATATGACCCGATCTTTCATGTCGTAACAACTATGTTTTGTTAGGAAGCCTAACTTACACACTAAGGGCAAATGGTGAGAAGATTTCTTATTTGTATATCTTGATTTCCGTAACTCTAGCTGACTGTCCAAGTTAGATCACAATTCCCACAATATCTTCTTCCGTCTGGTTCTCATCAAACGCTTCTATACAGACCAGTTAAGAAGCAAATGCCCCTTATGAGTTTATTAGACTAATTATATGTATGTGCCTGAGAGCTTTAACCTGTGAACACTCCGACACTCTGATATTGATGGATACAACCTAAGTAGGTTGTTCATTATGTTGACTGTACACGAACCGTTAACATTTTCCTGAACGTTTTTTGTAGACAGAATGTGACTAAAAGGGCACTGCAGCTTATTTTCAATCTGGCTAACACTCCCTTTGTTTATGCGTATTTTTATGTGCCTCTAAACTAATCCTTCTCCCATGTTTACTTTCCAGGGCTTTTTTCGACGTACTGAAGGTTCTGCCAGCTCATTGGTTTGTGTCGGGGGTCAGAATGCATGTACCATCACTCCACGCAGTCGGAACGCGTGTAAAAGCTGTCGCTTTCGTCGCTGCATTGTAGCTGGAATGTCCAAAAAAGGTAAGCCACTTCCGAAGAAAATGAAATTTGGTCAGAGATTCTTTATCCTCACCTAGAAAAGACAGCCAATAAACCTGAACTGGCGTTCATCGTAGTTAGTTAAAGCAGCCCCCTATATTTTACGGAGTACAGGACATACTTCGGTTTCGAAGTCAAAATATGATGCTCGTTGTGGCACTCTTACGTCCAAATACGGATGGACGCCTTTCTGTCCGTGGTGGACAGTTGATATTGAAGGGTCACAAAATCACATTAAGTACATCGTTACCGAGCTAGCTCCACTTTTCATGATCCATGTATGGATTCTAAAATACTCGGGTTTAATCACAACTTTCGATATCAGGCTAACTTCCCCCAGCCTACTTCGGACAGAAGCATAACTCTGAAGTTTCGCTTCTTTTAGAGCATGTCAGTAACTCCTGTCTTTATCATGTGCGGATTTTGAACTCCAGCTAAGCTTTCATAAAACAAACATGTTGACTACTGCGCCATTGCGAACGGCTGAATTCTCAATTGCAAACGCCCCGGTCGT
>LOND01000880.1:92059-104955 GCA_014220965.1 Paragonimus kellicotti | reverse complement strand
TGTCTACGTTCAGTCGATCACATCGGGTTGCACCAGTGGGTAAGGAACAAAGAGGCTAGGAAGTGGGTGTTTGGATCTGGTTGGCAAACGAATTCTCTCGTTCAATCCTTACATCTGCACGGACTTAGATGGTTAGATCATATACAAAGGTCAGCTAGTCGTCTACCACACGGAGCACTCTTTGTCGACGCTGTGGCCGACTGAGATCAGATGTGGGGTGGGCAGATGATGATTTGGCGTAGAGAAATAAAGTCGTTCACGAAGACCTTGATTACTGTAGATCGGGTTCGTCGTCTAACCTGGAATACTCGCGACTCACAGAGTCGGCCGCTGAAGACGCTAGATGAGGTGGCGGTTAATCGGGCTTAGTGGCGTGAATGTTGTCGTTTACCCGAGTTTTCCGTGAAGTGAATGCACTTATTGACGCGGGGCAGTCTTGCTAATGATGCTTTACTTTCACTTACAGCTGATTCCTTAGGCAGCAGTTCTTTTCTTACAGGGTTATTAACCTTTGGAACAGTCTTCCTTCTGAGGTCGTTAGCAGCACTTCTAGAGATCGCTTTCAAAGCATTGCTTGATTCTCATTTACCAAAAAACCCATTATGCTAGTAATCTTACTCTGTTCTTGGTATTTACTGTAATCCCCAAGAGCGGTGCTACACCCTGTTTTCAATGATTGCATTTCAGATCAACGGAAGCCCGCTTGACACTGAGCAAGAAAAACCGACTGGATCCGGGTACTTTGGGCCCCTGCCTCGAACCCGTGTATCAATCGCTGAAAAAAAGCTCGCTCACATAACGTGCAGCCTTACCAACGGATTTCCCGGTTTATATCGCAGTTATATGTCCACAAATATCGGCTACCAGAACTCCTTGCTCGCTGTTGAGTCAAAAATCAGTAACTTTAGGGAAGCGCAAATTGGCCGGTTGAAAAGTGACTTGTTTGCAACGCTCAGTTGCTTTTCACTTCGAGAGGGCGATCACTCAACGAAATTGAAAAGCTGTGCGCTGTGAGTCCCTTGGTATCGCAGCAATAAAGTTGTCCGAACAGACAGTAAAGTAAGCCGTTACAGCTCTCAAGGGGCAAAGCAAACGTAGCGCTCGCTTCGTAATCTGGGGAATCTTTGAACCAAACAGTGACCCGCTTAAACTAGTCAAATGTATGTTGACTATCGTTTTACCTCATTGCGACCGACATGTCACCTCTGCCAGTTGGCTGCGAACGAAAAAGAACAAAACAGTAAGAGGAATCATGGTTACCCTCACCCAAGCGATCACTCCAGCGGAAGTCCCCCTGGTGAGTATATGAACTCGGACGGAACTGTCTTTGGTAATATGGCAGATAGCTTGAACTCAGCACATCCACGCACTCGCAAGACGTCTCCCAGAACCAAATACCTCTTTATTGGACCCCAGTCCCTAACAAGATTGATTAAGTAGGTCAGGTAACGACTTTACCTTACCTCAGACACAATGATACTCTAAACTTACTATTCGATTTCCTTTACTGTGGGATACAGGAACACGACCAAAAGCAACCAACTTGCCACTTTGACCGGGCCGACTTTGTTGACCTGAGAAATAATTTCAGCACAATTTCCATAGTGTCAGGCTTGCTGGTCTCGGACTTTAAGATTACCAAAGATATGATTCACAAAACAGACAGGCTGTACATACTCCGCAAATTCTTCAACCGTTCTTCACGCTTGCCCTCACCACGATGTATTTATCGCTTCACCTACCCTCGTGAACAACTCGTGATACAACAGCATTCTGCTAAATCTGAGGACGTCGAAGCGTTCACCACAGTTCGTAGTTATGAAAATCAAAAGTCCGCCATAACCAGTTTGCAGCATAATCTAAAGTGCTCGAACTGGCACAAGAAATAAGAACTTTTTTCAGGTAAATACGTCAAGCCCAGACATGGTCTGGTTGAGGCCAGCTGAACTGTTCTTCAAAATGTTCAGCCCACCTGTCAAGTCGACGCGATTGATTGGTGATAAGTGAACCATCTTTTTCATATATGGTCCCACTTACACAGACTTGACGACCATTATGATCATCAATCAGGGGAAAAAGCTTTCTGCTATTCCCGGATGAAAACTAACTTCACCTGTTTCGATTGGTCGAACGGTATGTTAATAAAGAATGGCTCCGCAAGATTTGTTATCACAGACATAGCAACTGATTGAATAGATGCGAGGCCACACGGAACACAAAATTTTCTTCTTCGCAGTCGTTCAAAGTTGGCTCAATAGCTGGGACCACTAGGAGGCTCTATTATGCCGTTAGGTGTAGATATCTTACTGTGTAGTTTTGGACGATTTGCACCTCAATTTCAAGCGTTCTAAGTTGCTCGCTGATGCACAACGAAATTTGGGACGAGATTGAGGTTGTCATAGCCTCTTATCGATAGACTACCCAGGTATGCATTATTGATGTATCTCTGGTCCATGACTCGGACTTAGTGTTCCTGGCACGCTCTCTGTACTTTTGACACAATTTTGATCGATTAACCGCGCCAGTTTTATTCTCGCCAAACTCATTATATCACATCTTCAGATTTCTATCCCGTTTGGATTTCTGTGTAGCAACATGAGCCTGCATAATTGCTTTGTGACCAGTCTGTTAGTGAATAGCTTGTTTGTTTGTTTCCTTCATTGTGTTTGTAAGTACTGTTCATTTTTAGTTTGTCCGTCCACAACAGTCAGAGGATTGATTGCTGGTCACCGCGCTAATCGTAGAGCTTGCATTTGATCATTTCTGTCACTTCCTACCCAGAACGTCAACAGTTGACTTTTATAATCGGGACTGTGGATTTGTGCCCCTCGTGTAGCAGAACCATCGGGCTGCTTCATCTACTGAGTCAAACCGACGTGATTTGAAACATGTAGAAAGTGTTGTCTCTGTCGACAAAAATAACTGACCAACCACATTATATGGCAAATTCTTTGTTTTCAGTTTACACTGTGACAATTGTAAATCGACACTTTTGTGTTACTGTTGCAGAAACAATGTTCTCCATCGTGACTTGAAAGCAGCCAATATTTTAATTGACAAAAACGGTGTGTTGAAAATTGCTGATTTTGGTCTGGCGCGTACCACCGTGGCTTCTATCCGACCGGACAGGCCGACACGTTATACGACGCGTGTGGTTACGCTCTGGTACCGACCGCCGGAGATTCTCCTAAACGATCGTCACTACGGCAAACCGGTCGACTTGTGGGGTGCTGGGTGTATTATGGCCGAACTGTGGACGAAATATCCGATCATGCAGGTCTGGTTGTGCTTAATTAAACTCAAGTTCTATGGTATGGTGCTGTTGCACACTTTTCTATTTCTTCGAATGTACTTTACGGTTCATTTATTGCTTGAGTGCTGTATCCATTTTTTACCCATAGGCTTATTCTCACTTGGAAATTCATGAAGCATTCTCCTCTGAGACTATCTGGGCTACTCCAAACTCGTCAGAGAGCGGCCGTCAAGAATGTCTTCTTTCGTAAAACTTTAGGATTCAATAAGCATAATCCCATTCACATTGAATGTCCGTTGGTCAAGAACTGTTGAACTTATGAGTTAAAAGTTTAACATATGTCCCATATTGAAATGGTAACCGCACTTTCGCTCCACTTCCACTCGTTTAACTGTCTACCAGGTACAGTTCCCGTATATCGGTGTGTGGCTGGAGTATCTTCTTCCCGAGGTATACACAACGCCAGTTCATTGTCCGACTGATGCAGACTATTAGTTACCCCCCGGATAGAATTTGAGCTTGCCATCTTCACTCTTCGAACACCTATGGGGATAGGTCAACAAATAGGAGATTCTCATCATCGGTATTTTTTTAATTTTGTTGAAACACGGCTTCAGAGTTCTAACGCGGTGCTACTCACTCGATTTTCGCCATCCGATTCACATTGCGTGTATAATCTGCTTGTGTATGGAGATCCTCCAGTTGAAGCCACTGATCAAGCCAGTATCTGAATTTTTCCAGGCGTGTACGCAAGGAATACTATATGTACTCATCACGATAAAGACCATACTAAGTGACAAATATTGTTTGACTGGGTGGCCGACACCAGCTGGCTACCCTGTCAGACTTAGAGGTATGGCTGAAATATCGAGAGTCGCCAGTCGCGAACGCCGCATACACTATATATATCCTATGGACTGTAGTCCAGACGCCGTCAGTGCTGAATTTCTCCACCAGTTCATTCATTTCCAACATACGCCTCGTGATACACAGATATAGTATTAATGGCTACGCACTTGAAAACTTCATTCGCAGGCCGGATGCTAATAAACATGACCTGGATGATCAGCACTTCCGCACGTCGAACAGAAAACGCGGACATTTGTTGCAGCTTTATACTGATAATTGTTTGTTGCTTGTAAGTACTGATTTCCAACATTCCGATCATCAGTGCACCACCTGGTGACCTCTGCCATCAAGCCAATCATAAACGCGGATTGACTGTCATATGCCAATTGCATATCTCGTTCAAAGACTGTAAATCAACCTACAGCACCTGTCTGTGATGCGTTATTGCGCCGCTGTATACCAAATTTGTTCCATTTTTTCGATGAGAGACCACTTTGTAGTCAACCGTAAATAGGCTTGACTGGACCGTGGGAGTCACAAGAGCCCTAAGTAGGGCTCCTATTAAAGCGCTGGTGTCTAGTTTGTAGTCTCCTCTTCTATCAGGACACTGGGAGTATAGCCGGTATGCTATGTATGGTTATGACAGTTCGTCCAGCTATGGGATCGCTGGAACTTCTTGACCCTGACAAAAATATTCCATTCGACAGCCAGGATAGTTTGGTTCGCCTTGTCCACTTGGTTGTAGCTCAGGACGTACCTAGCAAAGGGTCGTTAAGTCTAATAGGTACAACGCACGATCTATGTGGAACAAGCCTCTGCTAGCGGAAGAGGTCGGTGGCTTTTCCCTGTCGCCCTAGTGATAATTGGAAGGAAGCCGAGTGTGAACGAAACAACCTGCGAAAGCAAAGGCGAGTGTTCATTTGTTCAGTAATACTGGGGACACTGGTTCAACCTTTCCAATAGCGATCCAGCTGTTTACCGACGCCGTTGATTATGCCTTCTGACATCTGCGCCGGTTCATCTCTTGGCTTTCTCCGACCGCGGAAATAGAAATCCCACTTGATTCCAAGTCTTTGAAACATCACTAAGCACTCGGCTCTGACAAACTCCCTCCTGCTCCTCGTTTAGATGGATGTCTTATCATGATCAAAGAGCTCACAGCTCTACTGCAAAAACTCTGGGTCAGTGAAGTCGCTCTAAATGACTGGGGTTTAGCGAACATCATTTTCACATTGTTCACATGCAAACCCTCGGGGGATTGGCTTGGTTCCTATTGTGTCCCCGTTGCTTACGACTACTATGCCTCGTTGACTAAATATAACGCTGGTGCAACATATCCGCGGGAAGCTAGCTGGGTTTCGCACTACCCAAAGCTACATTGATCACACTTTCAAACTTTGTCAGGTGTCTGACCACCTTCATTTTTATGAAAGGTCGACAATTATCCTGTTTGGGATCAAGAGGCCTCAGTTGACATAGCTGCAGGCTGAAACTGTCTGTCAAGAAAGGGTATGCCCGATATTTAGGTAGTCATCTTGAAGACAATCAGACCGTGAACTGTGTTAGGGCTTATGGTAGCTTATTATTGACCTTCGGATCTAAAGTGGGATATTTCAAGACCGTTCGACCTCTATTTTCTTATTCGCGATCTGACGGATAGTATGATCATGTTCCCAGACACCAGACGTCGAAGCCTAAAGTGTGCAAACGACATTGCTCTACTCTATGAGGGTTCAGAGAGAGCCTAGAACGAACAGGTTGTAAGTCTCAATTCTTCAGAGATCACTCTGTGACCTCGTTGGGTTGCACAGTTTGCTATTGTTAGGTCACACATTCCGTATGCCAGCTGAGCGTTTACCGTACCGGACATTATATACTGAGACCACCAACAGTTGGGTGAAACCACGTGGTGGTCAAGCAACAACGTGGTCACGAAATATGAAGACCCTGACTGTTCTGTCAAGCAAGGTGAGAAGGAATCGCCCACCCAGTTGGGGTTCTCGTAATGACTCAGTTTACTGATTAGAAATGCCATCTGAAATGACAAATTAATGCAGTCAGTGGCGTGTTTACAGTCATATTACTGAGTCGTCCCCCTAATCCCGTGTTATCCATTTTCATCCTTTTTGGTAAATCTTTCTTTTTCTCATCTATTCCACTTCACCATTACGGTGACCAGCGACCCGAGCTATAGTACTTTATGACAAGGTTCATGGTCATTATGAATGAATGACTGCATATGTGATTCTGGGATGCTTGATGAAGTAGCTAAAGCTTGGTTTGCGTTTGTCAGCGTTGTGACGCCGGCATAATCCTAGTCTGCCAATGAAATACAGTGTATAGTGCAGATGTACGAAACCGGGCTCATTTGTACAGAGGATGCACATGGAGTAACAGTGGCATGTGGTGGAAACACTGTGCCAGCAGTAGTGAAGTTCGTTGACGTGTATTATGAACGACAAACTACGGACAACTAAGTGTAAAAAAAATATTATTCTCGAAAATCTGCTTGATATGGACGAATGCCAGTTCACATCGTACCATGTTTGAGTAGTGGGTTTGACTAGAACCAATTACGTGGTCTGTGACCTGGACTTGAAGCATGAAGGCTTCACTGTGAAACTTTAGTTGAAGAAGTCATCCTCAGCTTCTTGGATCGGATCTAAAAGACTGAAACCCTTTAATTGATGACCCACTCTACGAAAATGAGGAATGGGAATCATTGGCGCTCGTGCTTCAAATTTCTGTACGCCTGTTTTGAGTATTTTATTTCCCTAGAGCTTTTTCCTATTCCGCAATTGACTTTCCCTTTTCATTTGCTGGAGCATGTTTGCCAGTTCTTGTAACCGCACTTGTGAAATGTATGACTGACCCAGAATGACCGTATCTCAACTGAGCAATTCACACAACGCGAGGATCCATTTATATGTATACAGTCAATGCTGTCCGTGTGAACACGAATTAGCCGCACGATAGTTCGGCTTGTGATAGGTTCGCGTTTGTGTGTCAGATGTGTTAAACGCAGGTAAGTTATGCCTGCCATGTATTTTCCGTTCCTGTCAACGAACGACCGCCGTCGTTTGCTACATCACCCGCATTCCTTTTCAGAAACGTGTCATTGTGTCCTTCTGTCCGTTCGTTTCTTCAGCTTTGCGAGTGCCTGATTTGTTTTTCCGTTCGACTGAGAGTTTTTTGTTTTCTTCCCTCGTCTTATCTAGGATGCAAGAATACTTAGTCTTACATTGAACTGTCTCTTGCCGTTATATTTTCACCATCTTTCCTCCTAGCTTAAGTCTTACCATTGGGATCTCTATTTCTTGCTTCCGAGAGATGGGTTTTACTTTCCTGTTGACCGACCATCTGGCTAACCAGTGTTGGCTAGGTGGACCAAAAGGCCTCCACTTACACGCCCCTTGGTCTTATTCTTTTGGACCGAATATATGATGTGTGAGTGGAACTGAAAGTGGTTCAGTGCAAGCCACTTGTGATTGTTATGCGCAGACGTCCTTGACTTTGGTCACTGTGACAGACAACTTAGAAACGGATGCCGCCAACCTTGTGGAACCACATGATTTATCGTCAATTCTGAACGGGACTACGCGTCCATGTGCAGGAGAGGTGCTGTTGTTTATCAGTACCAGCGATAATGATAGCATTCACTCAATGTTGGGTTTAGTAAAACGCATAACAGCCCAACTTTTAACGCACGACCATGCACTTAATCTTGATCCGGCAAAGTTGATCGCCTTGTTTGAAAAACTGACTTATTATGACCTCAGCAGGCATTCAACTAAAAGAGTACGGTGTATTATGGCAATGAGCTGTATTTTCCCGACAATATTTGGAAATGGTTGCTGCTAGTTTGCTCCTTACAACAACCACCGTGCGAAAAGGACAAGTGCCTGTGGTGGGATTGTACCTACTCAGAGGGACTTAAAGCTGCGCCCATCGGGAATGTAAAACCATACTTTTTTCTAAACAACTCCCAATAATCTGTGAACGTAATAGCTGTTGAGGTATATTTAATGTTAAGGTCATTTACTGTATGTTACGCGTCTGGAGGGAGTAGTGCCGAGTTCATTTCAGTTGTTTTGTTAGATGTGTGTATTGTAGTGTTCATACGGATTAGGTAAATGGGAATGCTTGGCTGTAGACCACCGGTTTCCCAAGGAATCAGATGTGTTTCGGTGACATCATCTGTTTGTCGTTCATCAAGTAGAAACACTAATTTCGTTGTTCTGACGATGGACTTGTGAAGTCGATGTCAAGTTCTATTACTGATAAGCTATACGACAGATTTGATAAGTTCATAACACCCATGAACCTGACCAGAAGGTACTGTGGGTCGGGCCGCCACTTACTTCAACAGTGACGCAGAATATCCTAAAAGAAGATAGGTTGTTGAAGAGGTTAAAAAAATAAAAGACTAAGCGAAAGAACTAGAAATGGTATGGATGCAGGTACGCCATTGACTGCGACACACCTGCCATCTCGGATAGCGTCTCTAACCAGCGGTTTGAGTGATCACGAGGACCCCATCCAGGCAGGCGACACCTACCCACTTTACTCAGTGGAGCAGTCAGGGTTCTTCATATTTCGTGACCACGTTGTCGCTTGACCACCACGTGGTTTCACCCAACTGTTGGTGGTCTCAGTATATAATGCCCGGTACGGAGTACGTGACCTAACCATCGCAGGCTGTGCAACGTGAGTAGTTGACCAATTGATCGCGCATCCCGAGCGTTCCGGAATACGCGCCGGCGAACTGCCGCATTGCTCACGCGATCAGTCCACTTAATGTGGGCTAACTGGCGGAGACAACGATGGTCAAATACAGCAAGCTTGTTGATATCTTCCTTGCGAACAGGCCACGTTTCCGAACCATAGAGCAAAACAGAACGCACACAAGCATTATATACTCTTCCTTTCAGCGACAATCGAACGTCTTTTCGACGCCACAGATGACGCAGGTTGGCAAAGGCAACTCGTGCCTTTGCTATCCTCGCTGATATCTCATTTGCAATACTACAGTTTGTTGGGTTCTTTTACCTGACTCGAACTGGGCAACTTGTTCACCAATGCTTTCTGGTAAGCGTTCTTTACACTCTTCTCGCTCGAATGCCAGTTAAGTACCTTGCATTTACGAGTGTATGACCTCTGAGCAAATGACAGAACAAAACGGGCATGTGTCGTATTGTTTTGTAAGTCGTCGGCACCCAGTAGATCGGGCCGAAAGCAGACCTAATAAGAGCTAGCTGGAGTTTGGTTTGGTTTGAATGCATTGATCACATTTTCACTTTACGGCACGATTAGTATGCATTCGTAATTAATTTGTTTTGAGGCCGTTTTCTTTCTAGTTGCCCAAACATCATCATCACAAACAGCAATTAGTCAGTCGTTTGGACCACCTCTCGAAACCTTCCTTCGTATTTAAATCTGTAGGTCGATCGCCTGAATCGGGTGCACATTCACACTAGAGAAAATCGGTAATGCATGACGCTGCTGTAGAATTCGGCAATGAGTGAAACTGTAGTCAACACCTTGTCCATGACTAAACTCTGTCTGTGCTTTCCTACTGTTTACCTCCCAAGCTGTAGTGAGCCGACGAAGTATAGTGGACACAAAAATTATTGTGATGACTGGTCAAGCTAATCCTTCATGGTTTTCGTAAGAGCCCTTTACTACTTTTGTGAAGATAAATATTAGTGTCTGGTAACCTAGCAAAATGGTGTGGTCTCCGTCGTCCACACAAGTTGAAACAACTGAGTCAATGCCTCTACTAACGCCTCTCCACCTTCTTTGAAAAGTGCCGGCACGAGATCATCTGGGCCAGCAGCCCTATTACGATTGAGAGCCGAAAGGCAATTGCGAACCTCAGTCTCAGTGGGTGGTTCCAAATCTACCGACCGGAGTGCTACAATACAAGTTTGTGACGTTACCGCAGTAGTAGCAGCGGACCGGCTATATTGATTCTGAGAGTGTTCCGTTCATCGCTCTAACCTTCTGGACTTATTGTGGATGTGTATGCCATCTGGCTCGCTAATAGCCCAACTGACAGGTGGTAGTAGTAGCATGGATAAGCTTGTATTGTCTACCAGAGGCAAAATCGATTTCCATTTCCTTAATTTTCTCTATTAGCCAAGCCTCATGATAGGATATCTAGAACTTGTTATGTGAACTGTCAGTGGGAATGTTCCGTCTAGCTCCCAACAACTCCAGGGACTTGTGAGATTCAATGTTTGTTTAATCCACGAACTGCTGTGCCGGCATGTTACGGTTCTTGCTTTATGAATGGCTTGTGAGATTTCGGTCCAGCAGCTACTAGGATCTTCGGGATGAGGACCGCCAAGCCCTCACATTCTGGGCTAGTTTGCTACTTATGCTTTACCGACGGCATAACCAGTTTCTCAACAGCCAGTCGTTGCTGTCGGTGGGGTCGTTGCCCAGCAAAAGTAAGAACGAAACGACAACGTACCAACGCATGATCTGAATCCAAGTACGTGCTCCAATAAGAACGACAGTCTTGAATGGAACCCCGCCACCTATAACTAACGGCTATGTGGTCTATCTGAGACCAGGCCTGATTCGGTATGATTCTGGGGCACCAAGATCAACAACAAAGCCCACAATGTTTAAAACTGATGCTGACCAAAAATGGTTTGCGTATATAATATTCCGCATACGACCAGTTTTGCCGTCTCGTTTGTTGACGGGAGGGAGATATCAAAATACTTGCTGTGTTTAATTGTCGTTGCACGCCAAGTATCCTACATCAAATGTAATGATCGTAGGAGCTTTGCTATAGTTCATCGTCGCGTCGATATAAAAATTAGAAATACGCAATGAATTGGCCTAATAAATAAATAATTAATCAGTCTGTGATGGCTGGGTCACGTGCTGAGTGTACTTTACACTGACCATTATTTATTGAGATCATCTGCAATAGGTTAAAATCCCGGGATTGCCAAGAAGCGACGTGATATTACGACTGGAAGACCCGTTGAGTAGAATTGGTAGGTGTCACTGGCTGAGGATCTCGTGATCACTGAAATCGCTGATTGGGAAAGCCGTCCGAAATAGCAACCAGCAACAGTTAATGTTGGGGCTGCATCCATTACTAACCTTTTTTCCTGTTTGGCCCTGTTTTGTCTTCTCTTCATCTTCCTTTTTTTCTTTTCTGTGCTTTTCCACTTCCCTGTTGCTATAAACGGCGGTTCGAGTCGCGGTACCTTCTGTTGTGACTCTTGGCCGACATAAATGAATAAGTGTAGAGTACTAATTGTTCACGTCGTTATATTTACTATTTTGTACTTCTCGAGCCTCTGGCGGTGTAAGCCTATTTACACTCCAGCGAAATGTTTCTTAAGCCCAGTTTTTATACTGCGACGTATACTGCTTGTGTTTCTTGATGTATTTAGCCAACCTACGGATGGTTGCTGTGCACCAGCTGCCATAGTAAATGGTTCATCCTTGAATTTTTATTCGGCAGCAGTTGAATTAACGCTCATTAGGCATTAGTTTTGTCTGTTTGCAGTTGTGGTAAACCATTCAGATGATCTCATGCCGGCACTTTTCAAAGAAGGTGGAGAGGCGTTAGTAGAGGCATTGACTCAGTTGTTTCAACTTGTGTGGACGACGGAGACCATCCCTCCGTGCTGGGGTCACTCGATAATAGTTCCCATATTTAAGAAAGGAGCCCGGGGCTCTTGCGAAAACCATAGGGGATTAGTTTGACCCCAGTCATTTCAAGGGTTCTGGCATCCATTATACTTCGTCGACTCACTGCAGTTCGGGAGGTAAACATTAGGGAAGAACAGGCAGGGTTTCGCCCTGGGCGGGGTTGTATAGATCACATTTTTACTCTTCGTCAAATTCTGGAGCAGCGTCATGTGTACCGCCGGCCAACAATCGCCGTATTTCTCGACTATAAAGGTGCGTTCGATTCGGTGGACCGATCTACACTTTTAGAGTCGCTTAAACGCAGGGGTGTACCGACCAAGTATGTGAACATACTGTCACAACGAGACTGGACCTTGACGTGGTGTGACGGCTTGCGCATCTCGATGACCTATTGGGCTAAACTGGACGGTGTGGCCACCACACCGATAGAGTCACTCATACCAGGCAGGCCATATGATAACAAAACGAGGCAATAAAAGGTGAGAAAAAAATATCCCACCATCGCAGTGTACAAGTATGTCAGTGAGATTCACCATCATCATCATGGAAAGCAATACATTAGTGGCTTCTACTGATGCTCAACTCCTATACAATCATGAAGTAAAAAGCAAACCCTGTGCAGGAAGAAAGGAGAAAAAGAAGGAAAGGGGAAGGGACCAACCTTTAAAACAGCTATGGCTATATTAAATCGTTCAACATCAAGGTGTCTGCACCTCACAAACAACCGAGCTATAAGTGAATGAAATTGCATGTTGCATACAAGATACAAGCACCAGGCTTGATCAATAGAAGGCAAACACTGAGGAGTTTCGTGTATTCGATTTCCTTCCTCTTTTTTCCCATACCCGTACATTCAATTTTACACACGTTATTTTACAAAGTCGTTGTATTGGTGTCAACGACGATGGTGATAGAAAAGGTGGGACTGATAGTTCGGAATGTGTCGAACAATTTCACAAAGACTAAAGAACAGATGTGAAACAATCGCATCAAATTCAGGGAGGTTACTACGAAGGAAGGTTTCGAGAGGTGGTCCAAACGACTGACTAATTGCTGTTTGTGATGATGATGTTTGGGCAACTAGAAAGAAAACGGCCTCAAAACAAATTAATTA
>LOND01000880.1:69178-90103 GCA_014220965.1 Paragonimus kellicotti | reverse complement strand
TGGGCTGAGATATATCTCAGCCCAGCCTGGCACTATACTGCCAGGACGCCCAGACCTAGACAGGAGAACGATTAGGGTTCTCAACCAAAGCCTTTGGCTCAAAAGCCTGTACCGCAAGGCAGCGGTTGGGTGGCAATGTACCAGAACTGGTACTTTTTCCGGAAAAAGATGCCAACCTTTCTTCTCAACCCCCAACCTGGGAGGACGCAGGAAGACCTAATTTTGTCAACCTCTAACCTATTGGCCTGTGTCCCATGTGCGCGAATGGTTATGAAGGTTGCTTGTTTTCTCACTCATGTTGAACTGCATTCACTGAATCCATGGCCCCTCCTGCCAGACGCTTGATGAATTACAAGAATCATATCATGAGGGTCGGATAGCACCCTTATTTGCTGACTTAGTACTGACTCCTTTCATATACCTTTGTCAAATGAGTTGTCTATATCCCAGTTCACACATGGAGGCTGTGGGCTGAACCAAGCATACCTATCGGGGTAAATAGTGGACTTCTGTTGACACCACTCAACATCACTATCTGAATTTATCCATTTATGCTACATAAAATCCTAAAGGATGCGTCCGAAAGATTAGCAGAACTGGAGACATCTTTCCGGTAGCAAGCTACTTATTACGGAAAGATCAGGTGACCAGTTCACCTAAACCCGGAAAAACGTGTGCTGACTATAGTGTTTTTTTTAGCAAATGGTTCGTGGCTTTGGTCGTTGTAAATTGAACACTGCTTAGGTTTGATCGCAGCTTTCGCGTACAAATGGGCCTCTAAACAAGCCTCTTTCGGATGGAAACATTAAATCTAAATTGTCTTGTGAAAACACTGAACGGAGTTCAAGCGCTGGTCATGAACAGAATATGCATACTATGTTGATTAAGCTGTCGGATTGTCCTGCATGAGACTGCGCCTCACATCCTCAAATTCCAACGAGTTACTTCGAAACTCGGTCTTTGTCATTGCAAGCATTCCATTGGTTAACCTACCAAGATTGCCCTATCCCATCTGCCTGAAATATCGCTGCTGAGTTATCTGCTAGATATCAGAGGCGCTGTGTTAATTGTGCCCAGTCTTCATTGTTTTTGCTGCTTAGACTTTTCATACATTTGTACCTATTTATTACACTGCTGTTAAGATCAGCGGCGGTCCGAGTCGTAGTACATGGAGGTATGGCATGAGGCTGAAATGGATGATGGTACATAGTTTACATATGATTTTCCATATACTACTCATCGCGTTGATTTACCACGCGAAAGTTGTGGCTGTCACTACGTCCAGGGTTCCCGTTTTATGGTTAATTACACAAACAGCGGTATCTTAGATAGCAAATTATTAACGTCTTCACGCGTCCAGTTCTCTCATGTCTAGATTAATGCTACATGACAGTATCCAACTCACACAATCCGGAAAGACGCATCTTCTGTCAGTAGAAGTAGACCATCCCTAGTTTAGAGATGAATGGGATGTACTTCATAAAATCTTATTATCTAAACCCCACGATGCACCGCTAAAGTGAATATACTTTGCAAACAAACGATTCAGCTACATACAAAGTAAGGTGGCATTTACAAAACGCTCCCTTGCAGCTTTCGCTACCGTATCCCATTGGCTGTCCTTACCATGTCTAACAAAAATGACATTCGTGTCACTTCGATGTGCTAGTCGCCATCTCACCTAACGTTTGTAGCCATAGACAGTGAGTCACGGGGTCCACAGATTGAGAGGTGAGTGCGATCTACGATAGCTAACATACTGGTTGTACATTCCCCACACTAAGCGATTGCTCTTTTCACTTCATGCCTTAAGCCGTCGGCTGTGTCGTTGACGAGTGCTTAGCGTGCCGAACACTTAAGACATATTTCAACCATTTTAATTGTTACATTCTTAATGATTAGGCTGTTTCAGTCGTTTAATGTTCGCCAACAAATCTTGGGTATCCATTTAGATGTAGTTTTCAGGTATTTATTTAACTGAGTGATGTGTATTTTGACTTACAAAGGGTTTGCCCGAAAGTTGTCTAGTGCTGTGCTGTTGTTATCACTAGCCATCTTCGATGTGTGATTCGCCGAATAATTTAGCGACACTAGTTTGTTCCGTTTACTTGCCCTGTTTATGTATCGGGTTCTGGTATGTTACGGATTATTATTGTCGTTTTTTCCAGGGCGATAACGAACTCAATCAACTCAATTTGATAATCAATCTTTGTGGTTCCATCACACCTGAAGTATGGCCCGGTGTCCAACGACTAGAAAGCTTTCGTGAAGCCAGACTTCCCCAGGACATCAAGCGGCACGTACGCGAAAAACTCACGCCTAAAATACCCTCTCTCGCAGCCGTCGATTTGATCGACCAACTGCTCGTCCTAGACCCGAGCAAGCGTTTGGATGCAGAGCAAGCCCTATCACATGACTACTTTTATGAAGATCCCTCACCTGGAGACCTTCGTTCGTTTTCAAAATCTGGCACTTCCTATTTGGAGTTCTTGTCTTCAACGAACAATCCTCGTGGGCGTATTCCTCCAGGAATGATGAACCGACCTGTCGGCACACGCGGTCCTGTGCAGCAGATGAATTTCATTGGAGCTCCAAACATGGGACATCCGAATAGGAGACCACCAATGCCAGATGACAATCTCTACTATGACCGAGTATTTTGATCCTTTTTGCATCTTTTCGCCCGCAACCGCTTTCTCAGTGGTTCTGTACATATACTTGCCCCCGTAACGCGTTGTATTTCCCCGATTGTTGTAATAACATGTTTTTACACCATTCCAATTGTTTAGTTATTTTGTTCAAATTCTTTTTTTACCCACATTTATCCCTACCGATCAAAGGGCCCAAGTGATACCGAAGTCTCCGGTTTTCTCACTGGTGTAAACCACGTAAGACTTCCTGTCACTTCCATGACACGGAAGGTTGGCCCAGTGAATGTTGACGAGCCTGATCTGAGTGACAAGCATTATTGTGATGCTTGGCGGCCAGATATTGGTCAGCGTCTTACAGCCTTACTTTGACGATGGCCTGTCTCTAATGTGCGCTGATGTGCGGTTATCTGTATCCTCTGGTACCATGTGAGGCGAAAAAGCGCGGTTGTCTTCAAAACTGTATTGTTAACAATCGATCATGAGGGTACACAAGACATACGGTACTGGCGTGATTTGGCGGTATCGTGAGTTGTAACCCAATCGTCCATCACAAGAACACTGTAAAAAATGGAACAACTAAAGAGCATTGAACTTATGCTCAACTCTGTACGCAGTGCAACGGACGACGCCAGTGTATTGTAGATACTGGAAACACGGAGGTGGATGTGCCTAGGTCATCCCTCAACAAGAGTAAGCAAAGTACATGTTCGGCCTTCCCTGCGGTTCGGTGGAAATTCTCTTCGTTTTGTACTTAGCCAAATCGGCTGGGCCACAAACTCAGTGCCCGTCGGAGAGTTACTGATCTCTGGTCTAGCAGTTTCCCATAGAAGCCAGACGGAAGGTTCCTCCTGGTAGTTCACATAACAAGTCTAGAAGAGATATCCGTAGGAAACTGAAAAGTCTAAAGGCTGATCGTGAGGCTTGGTTAGTGGAAAAAGTTAAGGAAATGGAAACCGCTTTTGCCTCAGGGAACACCGGCAAACTCTTTAAGCTGATCCGTGCCACTGGTCCCAGGCGACCGTCTGTCAGTGAAGCTATCAGCGAGACAGATGGCACACTAATCTATAATAAGTCCAGAAGGTTAGAGCGTTGGGCGGAACACTTGAGGGTCAATTTAGTTGGCCTCCTGCTTCTATTGTGTTGCCGCCACAAACTTGTGATGTAGCACCCTGGTCGGTAGATTTGGAACCACCCACTGAGACTGAGGTTCGCAATTGCCTTTCGGCTCTCAATCGTAATAGGGCTGCTGGTCCAGATGATCTCGTGCCGGCACTTTTCAAAGAAGGTGGAGAGGCGTTAGTAGAGGCATTGACTCAGTTGTTTCAACTTGTGTGGACGACGGAGACCATCCCTCCGTGCTGGGGTCACTCGATAATAGTTCCCATATTTAAGAAAGGAGCCCGGGGCTCTTGCGAAAACCATAGGGATTAGTTTGACCCCAGTCATTTCAAGGGTTCTAGCATCAATTATACTTCGTCGACTCACTGCAGTTCGGGAAGTAAACATTAGGGAAGAACAGGCAGCGAGAAACTAACTAGGGGACACATATCGAACAAATTCGACCCGTACAACGATACTTAGGTTTCTAGACCGAGCGCCTCGAATAACAATTCAGTCGGTCACCATCATCGTTAATTGTACCTTTTGACGTTTTCAGTGCTCATTTCGTTGTGTGTTTCCCCGCTAACCGAATCCGACCTTTTTGAGGTGTAATTGGCTGATCACCACTAGGTACCCTATCCAACTGGGCTTCCTCCGATTAGTTCCGGAGGACTGGCCTCAGTCAGGTTGTATGAAGCTGTTCTGGAAGCTCTGAGTCATTGAAATCGTTTGAAATTACGCGTTTTGTAAACGCTTTCAAGCGCTTACTTAATATTTGCGCTGACCATCGGGGAATCAACCGGCTTCCTATTGCGTCAAAGTTACTCACCGCTGTTGTGCCTCGTTGGCCCAACCCCATGCCTGAATAATGTATACGACAGGCGCTGGATGGGTTTTATCTGGACCGTTGACTGCGTTGATGGCATCATCACACTCCGTCAGAAACTTCTAAAATGCCTATAATACAGAAGGCTGACAGTTGTCCTGTTAGACGTCAGGAATATTTTATTTAAGGCCTGTCTCATAGGGAAGAATGTGTCTAAGAGTCATGTTAGTAACTTTGAAGCAGTCTGTTGTTACACCTTAGGCTCGGTTAGGGCTTACAGCAGTTCATGGTCAACCTTTGATTTCCTCCACGAGGTGCCTCTCTATTCAGTTTTGTGTTGTGAAACCCGGCCAACCCACGCGGAGAATGTTCGCGAGGTGTCTGTGATCACTGGTGTCTGATACATCAGTCGCGTGTCATCATCATCATAGACAGCAATACATCAGTGGTTCACACTGATGCTTAACTGCCACACAACCACGAAGGAAAAAAACCTATATAGGAAGAGAGAAGAAAAAAAGAAGGGGAGGGGAAGGGGACCTAACTCAGTCGCATGTGGTAGAACGCCATAACAATGGAGTGTTTGGGGATCAGCAGGCTGCGCTGGCCACTGGACGTAACTCTACTTTCACGAGTTTCATCGGCTATTACACGTCTTATATATACCAACCCACTGTTACCACTCTATGCTTAGTTTGCGTGTGCTTTGCTGGGGGACAAGTGTGTGACTTAAATTCCGGGAATTAAACTTTTTACATCAAAGCCCGTTTCAGTAGGACGTTCTCGGCTTACTCGGTGGAATTCATAGGACGAGTATCCTTTGTTGACAGCAACGTCGGATTTGACGAAATCCGTATTTTCCTGAACGTGTGTTGGAGCCCATTTTTTCCGCAGACTATCTTTTTATCCGTTAACTTTTTTCCCCTACACGATCTCTCTGTTTCTCTGTACTATCTTTGTGGTGACAGTGGTATCAGCTGCATGTCAAATGCTATATGTAACGCTTTGGTCTGTCACAGAGTTGGCACCAGTGCCACAAATGTACGTGTGGATGATTAAACTTAGTCGTTTTGCAAACAATGTAGGAAACATTTGAACGGTTTGGCTGATAGAATCTGTATGGGATGCGTTTCGCGCTCTTATTGTTTACAGCCTCGCATCAAGATGAGGTCACGTAGCACCCTACTTCCGTTGTCGCGAGTAGACCGCTTGGAACCATTGATCACTTCATCAGTGGAAATCTCATGAAAACCTTAACAGTCAACTTAATCTCTTAACTACCGGCATTCAGTCCGTATCAGACTGTACTACCTATGAACCAATACTAATTATGCATTCAGTCCCACATTGTTACCGTATTTCCGACCGAGGTATCGGCGGCCGGCCCTGCTCCCACGCCACATTCTGCCGCACCAGAACAATTTGTTTCACTTTCCTCACGTTTGTCAAATAGATGATCCCCACTTTTGTTTCTGGGCACATATTAGAGACTTGCTCCCCATACAGCTCGCACCAGAAGTAATCTAAAATGATAGTTTGCAAACTGCAAGGTGATATTGTTGTCTGATCGATATAAACCCCTGCACCATTTAATCTTATCAATTTCAAGGTTTGAACACATGCGTCAACAAATAATCCTTGCGTGTACATTGGGGCCCTTGGCCATATATATCCACAGTCCGCTGAATTCTGGCCTCAAGGTTTGGGCGCAGTACCACATTTTTACTCTCTGTCGCTCGACCCATCATGTGCGTACAATGTGCGTTTGTTTGGAGGCTGCGTGACTCGTGTCGGTGTTGGAATTGCTGTAAATGTGTTGGCAGAGAGGGTGCCACTTAACTGAATACCTGTTAACAGTCTTCTTTGCACCACTAGATTCGAAGATACGGTTACAACATTGCGAGGCATTCATCGTTTTTTGGTTGTGGCACGTGTTCCCATGGACTACACTCCAGATGCAATCAAATATCTTTGCCGCCCAGAAAGCCACGCGGACATTACAGTGTTGGCTGGAAACGTGAACGTCGTGCTGATGAACGGTACTTGCCGAACAAGCAGCGGTGAACGCTTGTTGCAACTCTGTTCTGCTAACGAATTGGTTCTTGTGAGTCCTATTTTTCGCCGTTGTGGACGTTATTTCGCCATCTGGCGACTTACGTCGCTAATCGTTGACACGTTCGCTCTGCGCTTTGGTGAGAGGCCAATTCGTCGTCAAACACAATTCGGTCAAACCTAGCAGAGACATAAGCCATCCTCATTTACGAAAGCCCGTTTATCTGTAGTCGGAGACCCCACCGGAGGACGTTGAAACACGTGGGTCACAAGTCTGGCGTACATTGTATGTGTGATACTACTGTTTGTTTAGCCGCCAACCTCCGGGTTTGTATGCGGTTCTTCTAAATTCGTGATACTCGCGGAAATATTTAATCCGGCAACGATATAATCCAGTTCGTAGGGCTACTCACTTGTAATTCAGGAAGCAACTACTATAGAGTCGCGAGACGTGGTAGACGCAACACGTTATCAAGGTGGAACAAGCCGCTGTTTACGGGACCTCTCGAAAGTTTCATCCAAGCAACGAATAACAGGAAGCAAGGTGTGAACTGGGCGCCCTACGAGGTCAGTGATAAACACATCCATAACCTGAGACGACGCTTAGGACGTTGGGCTGAATACTTTTAACGGAAGTTCAGCTGGTCATCTGCGCCTTTAGCTATGTCCGAAGGCATAGTTAACGGTAACCCTTGCGCTCACCGGTCTGTTGATGTTTTTCGGTCTTCGGAAACACATCCTATTCGGAATGAATTTCTTGAAACCCTACAAAGCACCCGACCCAGATGAACTACCTCCTTTTTTGTAGGTGGGAGCCTAGTCTTAATCAACGAGCTGATGTTTCTGCTCCGGAAGCTCTTGGCAAATGGAGTCGGTCCAGTTCTGGCTAACCTCTGTTCTCAGAAAGAGCTCACACACTTCATGCGCAAATAACTGAAGGAAGAATCTGTTTCGTATCCCGTCAGGTCCGTTATCATCCGTTGTACTTCGTAGACTAATCGAAACGCGCGAACAACATATCCGTAAAGAGTAATCTGAGATTCTTCCCGGTCGTGATTGTATTTGTCACATCTTTACTTTCTGCCAAATGGTTAACCTTCACTCTGAATATAGAGGCCTGATAGTCGCTTTTTTGACATTAGGTGAGCATTTGATTCAGCTGATAGAGCTGTTAACTTTGGCTGTTCGTCTGTGAAGAGTTTGTCAGAAAAGTGAGTCATCCTGAACGCAGTTTAATATCAAGCTTCAGGTCGGATTAGAATTTGTGGCAGCACATCGTCAACATCTTACATTAACTGCAGCAAGGTTGTCGAATATCTTTCTTATTCACCTTTATAATTGACGAGGCCGTAGACCTCGCTCTAACAGTCTACAAATACGACGGTGTGCTTGACCTTTAGATTGAGACTCCGCAGACGACATTGTTTCAATCTGTGAGGGTTCCTGAGAATCCCAGAGCATCTCAGACAGACTACAGGCTTCAGTTCTTTAGTGTGATATGACTTTTGTACTTTCTAAGTACGACGTAGTGTTGCAACATTGGCAGCCCCACCGTTGGTGGTGAGCATCTGAAGGTGGTCGAGAATTTCGTGTACTTTGGGAGTTTATCAGCGCTGCTGGAATATTCGATGAGATCACAAATCGTGCAAATAAATCTCGGATGGCGTTTGTCAAATTTTGTCATCTGTGACGCCGGCATGATTCCAGCCTTTTCTACGAAAGGCTGAGTATATATACTCGGTGGCGTAATTTACGGTTGCGAACTTCGATCCGTCCGCGCGGGAGATCTTCACGGAGTATCTCTTTTTGGCCATGGATGTGTGCGAAGCATCAGCAGCATATGATGAGAACACCTTGTCAGCGACAACGAATTTTGTCGACGCGTCTTCGAGATGCATAGATTCTGTCGACCCTTGGGCATAGTGAACTTGTCTGCCAGGCTCTTTCAGCTTGCGAACATCTTACGAAGTGCCAGCTCATCGCTTACTGCGTCGTGCCTTGTTTGCGAATGGTGGATTAAGCTGGGAGTGGCAGTCTGGTGACCAGCGCGTAACTTCGGTTAGGCATACACAGATACTGTCACTGAAGCTTGTTTGAGTAGGGCGTTCTTGACCGAGGTCCGGAGGACAATGAACACTTATGGTTAACGACGCTGTCAGATGTGGAGAAAAATAGGGACCAGTGGCACTCGTGTTAGCAATCTCCGTGTACAGTGGTGTGGGGTTCTTTCTTCCACATCATGCCCTTTCGTTGCCTTACGCAATCCCCTTTTCTCGGATTTTGGCACGTTCGCTATTTCCTGTGGTCTTTTACGCGTTAATTATATAAAGTGTATGATGACTTACCTGGAGGATGTGCTACATTTTGCCACGTTCAAATACTAGTGAGAAACATAACAATTAGGATGCTGTTTTTTCATGGTTGTCTGTATTGTTTACATAAGACAAACTAGACATTCAGAAACCAAAGTATATGATGTAGAAAGTAGGTAAACCGTGTGCTCGTTTCTTAGAATTTTACAGAATGAAGAAGCGCAATTGGGAATAACCGAGTCGGGATTTATCACACTGGAAATGTAAGGGAACTATTCTGGTGTAGTACCAAGGCTTAATACTTATTAGCTGCTCTGGGAAGTTGACTGAATTCATATTTGGAAACAAAAATCTGAAAAAAATGAAACAAATGCGTGATTACAAATCGTTCCGCAAAATTCTAATCTGTGAATTATTTCGAGCAAACAATAGTTGAATACGAAGTCACTGTTTAAACAATCCATTCAGGTGCTAGTTATGTCTAGTGTTTTGTTTTTATGTCTCCTAGATAAGATTGATTATTGGCTTGTTGAACTTATGGGCACCATCACATTGTTGTGCTGTATTACGCGTCAGCCGGATTGCTTTCAAAAATAACTTAATCAGGTTATATCTGTTCGCATTATTGAGGATGTCGGGCAATGGTGCTACTGATGCTTTTTAACATTTTCCTAGTTAAGTCAGTGAAATGGGTGCGGTTGTTATGTTGAATGTTCCACCTAAGGACCTATCGAATTCAACGGTTACTGCGCGATAAGCCTGTTAGCAAGAAGCATAGATCAACACACCTATTAATAAATCTACCTGATAAACTAATTAATCATTTTTTTGAAGGCCAAAAGTTCTGAGGCGAACTGAGAATTTCACTCATGTGGTTATCAGCAGCATCCAGTTGACGTTTAATGTGTGTATTTGCATAAACGCCTGACTCATCAGCCCACGTGTTTCTTCCTTTTCGTTTGGCAGTGCTGTGATCCGTGAACTGAGAGAGCATACGCTTTCTTGCAACACTGACGTCCACCGATTCTGTCGAGGGCTGTGAAAATGGATGAATAAACCATTTATTCTGTGGTCGGTTTTGTGATAAGGAGCAGTAGTGATTGTTACGTTAAATAAACTTGGCAGCGAGACTGTACAAAAAAGCAGAGAAGATTATGACATACGGGGCTTTATTTTTTATGAATATTATTTGAGTCTGTATTGCGACCGATTATTACGTCGTACTATTTCACTAGTTAAATTTTGGGATACATTCAATCTGCCCGTTCATGTAATTGTGACTAATGAACACTACTTGACATTTCAGGATACCGGGTTTAAAACTCAAGCTAGGTCATTTTACAGGATTTGCACGAAGTGTTCAATGGAATTCGTTAGCCCCAACGATTCTACCATGCTGTAGCAGTCGGAGAAAACGTGGCCGGTCAATTGAACAGGAAAATCCCGTTGAGAGAATGTACGCCAACAGTCAGAAGAGTCGTTGACCAGCGTTGCACACTCATTAGGTTGATATGTTGTTGCTAATACTATCTTCCCCCTTTCATAATTCTATTTTCGGGTCGCTAACGGGGGTCTAAAAGTAAAAATGAAAAGAAATCGAATAAACGGTACCGTGACCACTAAGAACTAATTAGAGGAGCGGACACTGGAAATTGTAAGGTGGAGAAAGACAGTCCTCAATTTAACCCACGGACTATTGACAGCCATCGTTTATCAAGTCTGTTTGGATTTACTTGCTTTGTATCTAAAACCACTTCTACTGGCAACATACTGCAGGCTTCGCAAATCCACAGGAAAAGAAGTGGACCCAAATGCTCTTGATGCGATTAGGCTTTTGGAGCTTCCACTGATGCCTCCGAAGTGCTGGTTTTCCAATGTGATCAAACGGCTTTTTATCTGTACCATTCAAACTTCTTCGGGGCTTAAAGGTTTTATATAAGTCTCCTCGTTTACATCTCTCTATAAGAAAGAACGCCACACATCTGAGCCTACTGTGATGCTCCGTATCCCCTGAGTTTCCCAAAGATGCTGTTACATCGGTATAATGTTCTTTCTGGTACCGTTTTATCTCCACGTATAGATTCCAAGTTTGTTTGATATTGAAGATGTGGTTGTGCATGTTCTGCATGGATGTGGCAGAACTTCTGAGTTCTGATAAACCACATCTTAAGCAGATGTGGTGTCCGATTGGCCTTTCGAGCAACGGCTGTTAGCTTGGATGAATGGTTTGGAATTACTACCCATCTGTACCCCGTAATCCCCTTGCCTTTCATGTTCGCCGGATTTCCATGGGATTTCTCGACACGCCTTTGCATCCAAGCGGTCCTTTTACGCTCGCCTCCAGCAGTCATTTACACTACATTTCTCCCTGTGGTAGTTCGTACTTCACTATCCACTGGCGGCTTCTATCTATATCATCATGCATGGCTTCGTCGTGTGGATAAGCTACCAGTTTTGCGTCGTTCAGAAACATGTATTACCTGCATAACAGGCTCTATGTTGGATGCTTGAGGTTCCAAGGCAGACCGTTGAGGAACTTCACTCCTTACGGCCGTTGATTGTAATTAGGCGCCCTTTGCATGAATGTGAAATTTTAGGTCCTGAAAGTAGGCCATCATCCAATTCAAAACTCGTGGAGTGAGATTAAATGCCCGAAACTTATTTAAAAGTCTTTTATCATCGATCAGTTAGTTTTTCTAAAGTCTAGGCGATAGAATTCTGACCCTTCCAATATCTAGCTGTACGGAGATTCCGTGAAAAAAGATAACAAGTTGGTTAGATAAAATTGTTTCTTCACAGACCTATGCTGCTGAACTACTAAAACCTCATCATTAATGATGTGGTCCAGCAGTCTTCTTTCTTACTATACCTTCCATCAGGCGTAGGAGAATAGATGCGAGACTGTCATGTCCATGGTTCATGATGGGGTCTCTTTTCCCCCTATTTATGAGAATAGCAGCAGCCATCCACTGTATCTAATGTATTTAAGAACGCGGTAAACGGACAACCTATAAATCACAGCAAGGTATCAGTTAATTGTTTCAACAATCGTGAATGTGTACAATCTGGCCTTATTGCCTTGTTGATATTTAATTCAGTCAGCTTCTTTTTCAAATCTTTCGTGGTAGCATGCACGTCTAGCCTCACGGGCATATCAGGATTAGTATGCAACAGTAGGATGTTTCCACTGTAACTAGTGTGCACTTTCCCAGATGAATAAAATAGTCTTAGTCTCCGCATTCCTGACAGCATTTGCACGCACTCCACTTTCAACGAGGCCAATCGTAGCTCGTACTCACGTATCGTACTAACCCTCATCACCATCATCATTTTCAGATTTGACCTATACTCGTGGTTACTATGGCTCAGGCTGCCATCGGTCCCGACAATGGTTCACGAAGTAGTAGAGTAATAATTAAGTATGGATGTATAGCAAAAAAAGAGGGGGAGGAAAACAGACAAACTATTAAGTTTTATGAAACGGTCAATAAGTTTGAGGATATAGGCTCGTCACCGACTGCGACAAACCACCACGTCAGACTGTTTCCAAATGCGATATGGATAGTCGCGAACTCTTCAACTAGGTAGACGGCACCTACCAACCTTGCTCAGCTGAACGGTCAAAGCTTTCATAGCCTGCGACCACTTCATCACCTGGTCATATTGCAGCTTCATCCAACCACCAGCCACACTGAAGACCGTGCGGCGCTGTGGACGCTCCGTCCATATACGGCTGACTGAGCGAATATCCAGAATGTTGTTTGTAGTACGTTGTCCTGAAAAGAGAGCAGGTGGCGCTTCATTATATTTAGATAAATATAACTAAAATGTAGTGATTACACATCCAAAGGATGGACATAAAATTTGCTCTTTCAGCACTGCTACTGCGCGCACTTTCATCCAAGTTTTCTGATTTCGTTACGTTCGCCTAGGAATAGGTTCATAATTTGTTGTAGGGGAAGGATCTTTGCTTGTACGTCATCACCTGGCCGCCCTGTGATGTTTCCAACCATCAGCCGCCACATTGACCAGTGCGACAGACGCTTCGTCGGCACACGACTTATGTGGCCTAACCAGTAAAGGCTGCGCATTTCTACTGTCTTGATTACTGGTCACAAACTTTTACACTTTCCAAACACGCGCTGACGGACTGTCGCGTTGCACACACATCCATGTTATTAGATATGAGCTAGGCGGCGGAGACAACGGCGAACGAATGACTTGTATCTATATGCATCTTGCATAACTAAGCCAGGTCTCTTGTTCACAGAGCATAACTGAACGCGCACATGCGTTGTAAACTCTACTTTTACTTGGCAAATAAACAGCTTTGCGACGCCACAAGGAACATAACTTGCCGAATGCAGTACATGTTTTCGCCACCCTCGTGGATATTTCGTTAGCACTAGTACATGCTGACGAGGTGACACCAAACGCACATGTGAAGTGAACAACGGCCTGCAGCGTCTTATTCGCAGCAACAAAGACAGGGGTGAGGCCAACCCAATCTTGTAACAACAGTTAACACTTTGAAGGTGCAGACCAGACATGTAATTCGATCAGTTAAGCATGGTCTTCCTGTTCTCTGCAGAAGATCTAGGGCGGTTTCATCTCCATACTCAACAGAAGTTAGCTTATTTCCGGGCAGGAGCTTAATTCCGAGTTCTTATAAATTCCTGAGTGTTGCTTCCAGAATACTATCCATCACAGAGTTGAAAGGAACGGACAGATCGACATCCCTGTTGGACGCAACTTAACGTGAAGAACTCTCGAAATGGCCACCCATAAAGACGCAGTGTGCAATCACAACTGGCATACAATGACTTCAACAAATTGGCGTACTCCATTGCGACCCCCCTCCCCGCCCCCCGAGATGGACAAAGCCCCAGAAGGCTTGTCGAGCAACCAAATCGAAAGCAATCCCAAGATTAAAAAACCCGTCCGTTGATTGCGAAAAGGAGTGTTTGTTGCAAGATCAAGTTATGATCGATATACCCGCGACCAGGCCGGAAACTTGCCTATTCCCCCTTATCTGATTCTCCCCGTGTTTCAGAAGTAGCCTTATACTGAGACCCATGGAAATCTTGGATATGATAGAGGCAAGCCTAAACCTCTATGGTTGTCACATGATGTCCTGGCACCTTTCTTGAAAATGAGAATGACCGGTAATCAGCGCCAGTTATGAAGCACCTATTCAGCATCTCTCACAGGACGGAAGAGTGCGATCAGTGCAGACAGTTATCTCACCGCCATCTTCAAAAGATACCGGAAAAAGAAGGTCCGGCACAGAGGCTCTGTTGCGTTTCACTATTTTAGGCTCCAAAGGTACTTCCGTTTCCGACAGAGCATCGGGATTGTTACAGCTAACCACATAATCCCCATCATCCACGGCTGAATGAACTGGCTTGGACCAGTTAAACTTTTCCTCAAAGTGCTCAGCTAACCTGTAAAGTCGCCGCGACAAGCCATAAATTCATGAGCCATCTTTCTCATATATAGCTCCACTGACACCTTGCAGACGGTCAGCGCAACCACGAATCATGGAAAACAGCATCCGAATACTCCCCGATAAAATTGCCTTCTCCATCTCTTTGGCTTGCTTGGAGAAGTAGATCTTACAGTCCTCACGCAGACTCGTAAGTTTGCGTTTTGGTTCACGATGACCTTTGCCTTTCTCAGAGGCAAGGGGATCATCCGACGTTTATTCATAAGTTCCGTTGAATCGGCAGAGATCCATTTCCGTTGTACCTGTAGTGGTTCTTTGGAATACCTCTCTTCACAAGAGGCTTACACAGCTGTTCTGGTTATCCCACTGTTGTGACCTGAGTAGTTTAGCCGTCATTATTGTTCAATAGGTGTTTCGTGTTCCTTTGTCACTTAATTTCTAGGGGACTACTTTATGTTTGTGAGCAAATAGTCTCGGAGCAAACGATTAAACGAAGCGAGCATGAGCAGAGTCAAAGCGGTTACCTTAAAATGAGCCCCAACGGTAGCTGACGGTGCTATAATCGAGTTATGTCCATGGTTGAGCTGCACGACGTATTACCGTCGTTTGTGCTCAAGTGCGCTATTCCATAGTTGGTAAAATACGCATAATTGCGATAGCTTATCGCCGTTGTCGCTCATGGACACCAAACACACCGCCCAGGCGCGCTTACCGTTTAGAGAGGACCAAGTTGTACATCCTTATCATCAGCAAGCGTAACTGCGTCCGAGTACAGAGGTTGTCTCAGAAGATCAGAGGGAGCATCGATTAAGGCGTTCTTGACAGTACCTGAACTATTGTCTGTTGCATCATATGCAGATACGACAAATAAACAAGATCTTTCCGGTCTGTATAATTCGATTTTAACTGAAATGCCACGTCCGATAGCACATACGCGGCCGTTCACTGGGATGCAGTCGATCAGGCTCTGCCTTTCTTTAGAATTCAGTGTAAGCTCCACTCCAGTTTGACCGCGAGATTCGGCTTCATCTTCACCAGATAATTTGAGAAAGAACCGCTGATCCTTAACATTAACCAAGAAAAAATTCGAGGTGAGGGACAAAGTTATGGATGTCAAGGGCGCCGTTTTATGATTACCACATATCCAGTTTCACACACTGGAAGGGAAACTGGCCAGAACACCTTTGCGACCTACTTGTTGAATGGAGCAGACGTTAAAAGTTCCGATGTTTATCAATTTTCCTGCCTTGAAGAGGGAAAGTCGCAGCAGAGGAGAAAACAGGTGAAAACAAGTGCACCGGTCTGTCAGGACGATGGTATCCTCTGATACTTCCCGGTTGACTTGAGGAGCCCAACCCGGAACTTCTGACTCAAAAGTCTTAACTGCGAGACCTCATCGTGAACCAGTGACTCAACGGCCTGTTCCGTAAGTAGACCTCAAGGCAGAAGACAACTGGAATTTTCCTAAGTCGATTTGCCAATTGGTTTACTCCACAACAATGCGGTCGAAGTGGGTTAGTTGGGTGTTGATGGGGATTCAACTTAAATGGCGTCATTGTACTTCCTTCTAAGCTGCTAGACTTGTACGATGTGAAAACGCCGATGTATGTGAAATGCACGGTGTACACATTCAACCAGAATAAAAACATCTGTTGTAGGTCACCATATGGGGGCTCGAGGGGACTTCCATTGAACGGTCGTTCGACGAGTTTTCCGGAGGCTTCAAAAACTTGTTCGAGCGTTCCAAAGTTTCCGACATGCAAGCAAACGTATGGGGGGAGGGAAACCCTAACAAAATATGAAACTCACCCGAGATAAAAGTTGAACATGCTAAAGTCTTGGAGAGGGTTTCTTGGTTTGCAAAACGTTTTAACATTTTTGTGAACGTTTTCAAAAGAACGGTGTTTATAGTACAATAAAGCAATCCTACCTCCAGTGAATATTCTGTCATCATCATCATAGACAGCAATATATCAGTGGTTTACACTTATGCTTAACTGCCACACCTATATGGAGAAGAAAGAAGAAAAAGAGGGAGGGGAAGTGGACCTAACTACTAAAAAATAGCTACGTCTATATTCAAGCATACAGCATCAAGGTGCCTACACCTTGCAAACAAACAACCGAGCTGTAAGTGAAAGTAAGGCGTCATCAGCAAGACACTTCCTTACGGCTTTCACTGTCCCGCATCAATAAAGTGCACTCACACTTCACAGACAACTCGGCCAAACAACGACAACATTCACGCCACTGAGCTCGATTAGCCACCATCTCACCTAACGTCTCAAGCCACCGACTCTGTGAGTCGCGAGGGCCCCAGCCCGGGAGACGAACCCGACCTACAGTGACCAACCCCTTCGTGAACGATTTCATTTGTCTACGCCAGGAAAGTGTTGGAACTGGATATACAAACCTAAAAACTGGCTAAGGTGAAGAACCCTGTGCAATGAAAGCACACAGGTAAAAATCGACAAATGAATATATTCGAACGCCTAGGAGTAATACGTGATATATAAGCTGACAACTACTCTCAGGTAAGTCGTGCAGCTGAATGCGGATTAAATTGAGATGAAACAGATGGCTTAGATTTGACGCTGATGGTATTATATGCAGTCGTCTAATGAGCAGTACTGCTGGCTTGGAGTTACATGTGGTTTGCATGAACAAATCGGCTGATGAAATGCTGCAAAAGCAAACTAGTATTGAAAATCATAGTTAATTGCGCGTTAGTATGCACGCAGGAGTGACCGTGTAGCGTAGGCCTTGATGCTGGGTGTGTTCTTGCAGTACCAGCGCTTGGTAGTGATTGTGACATCACATGGTATGATGTCTGCTGAAATATGCGTGGCAGAAGTTGCACTCGTAGATGGACGATAGAGGTCAACTTTCGATCTGTCCTGAAAATTAAGCATGCCGTAGCGGAAAGTATTTGAACAGTACACTGGTGAATCCGAAGAATTACCCATGCCAAAAGCATGAGGTGTGTTAAGATGTCTAATCTCGCGTAGAAGTAATCTATCAATGAGTGTTGCTGTGACAAACGTTAGTGGTTTGAAGCTGTTAGGACGTTGTGATCCGACGTGTACATCGTGCTGCTTACGACTGTAAAAGGAGCACCGCTGAAGAGATTTCCGAGGAGTGATTGGGAACACCACAGCTGCCACACTGGTTGATCCGTAGGCATTAAAATAGACTAGCTGCTTAGTTACTGCGTGGATAACAATGTGGTGAGAGGATCCGGAGTCATGATAAGTTAGTAAGTCCGCATTGGCCACTGAGTCCCGTGCCGGGGTCGACTAAGCAGATGGATTGTGTCAAGAAAAATGTGGATAATAATGCTATTCGACGAGGAAGGTTTCCGTAGAGGTGCCAAGTATTGGTGCCGGTGTACAAGAGAAACCATCTCAGACGGAATGATATTTGTATACGGAGTGTGAAACGGAAGTAAGTAGGGGCTACCAAAAACCAAAGAATATGTTTATGCGTGTAAGGTTAGGTCTGTCTGATAGCGTTGAAATTGGATTGTTTGATCAAATGCCATAGTTGAGCCTTTTTACCCGCTAGGTGCGCCTGATAACCAGATGAGAGTGTTTGTAAAGTGATTAATATCGTGACCAGTGGAGACTGCGGATCGTTATGCCATCACTAGCGCCGTGCATAAACTGTTGTCGCATAAGGACTCAGCAATCTTCTCTTAAAGGCGGAGGATACTGATTCCCGTAGAAGCTCCGCCACGTTCGCACTCCATGGGGACATCAGGTTACGATCGTTCCTGCCACCACATATTCTCTAAAAGTGTGTCTTGTTTTACGCTAAACATCACTCGATTCCTTGTCCATCACATAACATGGAGGAACGTTCCAGCGGTTGAATACTCTACGTGATAGGTGGTAGACTGCAGGCATCTTCTGTATGGATTGTTTCATCAGAGTCAATCGGTGTCTACGCCTCGTGTCGTCATTTTTGAGGGGAAACTCCGCGCGCAGTCTCGGACTCATTTCTTCTCTAAATATGTTGCGTACCAGTAGTGAATCTACTCTCACACGTCTGTAGCTTCGGGGAAACATACCAAGAAGGTTTAATCTCTCTTCGCAGCTCCTTCCCTTTATTACAACCGCGACTCGCGTGGTTGTTCCCTGAACACCCTCCAGCTCTCACATCCCCCTCTTCGTGTAGGGATAGGCCGCCACTCCCCCATACGTCAGGACTGGTCTAAGGGGCGCGGCGAACAGAGTGGTCAGGGTCTGGGTACAAGCCTGCTTGAAGACAGCTTGATTTCCCCCAGTACACGACGGGCTGATATGCAGCCTACGTTTGTGTTGTCTTGCGTCCTGATTGATGCTGGGACAACAAAACCCAGGTCCCTTATCTGATTCTCCCCTTGTTTCAGAAGTAGCCTTATACTGAGACCCATGGAAATCTTGGATATGATAGAGGCAAGCCTAATACCTCTGTGGTTGTCACATGATGTCCTGGCACCTTTCTTGAAAATGAGAATGACCGGTAATCAGCGCCAGTTATGAAGCACCTATTCAGCATCTCTCACAGGACGGAAGAGTGCGATCAGTGCAGACAGTTATCTCACCGCCATCTTCAAAAGATACCTGGAAAAAGAAGGTCCGGCACAGAGGCTCTGTTGCGTTTCACTATTTTAGGCTCCAAAGGTACTTCCGTTTCCGACAGAGAATCATCGGGATTGTTACAGCTAACCACATAATCCCCATCATCCACGGCTGAATGAACTGGCTTGGACCAGTTAAACTTTTCCTCAAAGTGCTCAGCTAACCTGTAAAGTCGCCGCGACAAGCCATAAATTCATGAGCCATCTTTCTCATATATAGCTCCACTGACACCTTGCAGACGGTCAGCGCAACCACGAATCATGGAAAACAGCATCCGAATACTCCCCGATAAAATTGCCTTCTCCATCTCTTTGGCTTGCTTGGAGAAGTAGATCTTACAGTCCTCACGCAGACTCGTAAGTTTGCGTTTTGGTTCACGATGACCTTTGCCTTTCTCAGAGGCAAGGGGATCATCCGACGTTTATTCATAAGTTCCGTTGAATCGGCAGAGATCCATTTCCGTTGTACCTGTAGTGGTTCTTTGGAATACCTCTCTTCACAAGAGGCTTACACAGCTGTTCTGGTTATCCGACTGTTGTGACCTGAGTAGTTTAGCCGTCATTATTGTTCAATAGGTGTTTCGTGTTCCTTTGTCACTTAATTTCTAGGGGACTACTTTATGTTTGTGAGCAAATAGTCTCGGAGCAAACGATTAAACGAAGCGAGCATGAGCAGAGTCAAAGCGGTTACCTTAAAATGAGCCCCAACGGTAGCTGACGGTGCTATAATCGAGTTATGTCCATGGTTGAGCTGCACGACGTATTACCGTCGTTTGTGCTCAAGTGCGCTATTCCATAGTTGGTAAAATACGCATAATTGCGATAGCTTATCGCCGTTGTCGCTCATGGACACCAAACACACCGCCCAGGCGCTTACCGTTTAGAGAGGACCAAGTTGTACATCCTTATCATCAGCAAGCGTAACTGCGTCCGAGTACAGAGGTTGTCTCAGAAGATCAGAGGGAGCATCGATTAAGGCGTTCTTGACAGTACCTGAACTATTGTCTGTTGCATCATATGCAGATACGACAAATAAACAAGGTCTTTCCGGTCTGTATAATTCGATTTTAACTGAAATGCCACGTCCGATAGCACATACGCGGCCGTTCACTGGGATGCAGTCGATCAGGCTCTGCCTTTCTTTAGAATTCAGTGTAAGCTCCACTCCAGTTTGACCGCGAGATTCGGCTTCATCTTCACCAGATAATTTGAGAAAGAACCGCTGATCCTTAACATTAACCAAGAAAAAATTCGAGTGAGGGACAAAGTTAGGATCGTAAGGGCGCGTTTTATGAATAGACCACATATCCAGTTTCACACACTGGAAGGGAAACTGGCCAGAACACCTTTGCGACCTACTTGTTGAATGGAGCAGACGTTAAAAGTTCCGATGTTTATCAATTTTCCTGCCTTGAAGAGGGAAAGTCGCAGCAGAGGAGAAAACAGGTGAAAACAAGTGCACCGGTCTGTCAGGACGATGGTATCCTCTGATACTTCCCGGTTGACTTGAGGAGCCCAACCCGGAACTTCTGACTCAAAAGTCTTACACGTGCTGTAGCTTCGGGGAAACATACCAAGAAGGTTTAATCTCTCTTCGCAGCTCCTTCCCTTTATTACAACCGCGACTCGCGTGGTTGTTCCCTGAACACCCTCCAGCTCTCACATCCCCCTCTTCGTGTAGGGATAGGCCGCCACTCCCCCATACGTCAGGACTGGTCTAAGGGGCGCGGCGAACAGAGTGGTCAGGGTCTGGGTACAAGCCTGCTTGAAGACAGCTTGATTTCCCCCAGTACACGACGGGCTGATATGCAGCCTACGTTTGTGTTGTCTTGCGTCCTGATTGATGCTGGGACAACAAAACCCAGGTCGTATTCATTTTCTGCTTGTCTCAGCAACCATCCACTCGTGTGGTAGGC
>LOND01000880.1:56843-68458 GCA_014220965.1 Paragonimus kellicotti | reverse complement strand
CGAGACCTCATCGTGAACCAGTGACTCAACGGCCTGTTCCGTAAGTAGACCTCAAGGCAGAAGACAACTGGAATTTTCCTAAGTCGATTTGCCAATTGGTTTACTCCACAACAATGCGGTCGAAGTGGGTTAGTTGGGTGTTGATGGGGATTCAACTTAAATGGCGTCATTGTACTTCCTTCTAAGCTGCTAGACTTGTACGATGTGAAAACGCCGATGTATGTGAAATGCACGGTGTACACATTCAACCAGAATAAAAACATCTGTTGTAGGTCACCATATGGGGGCTCGAGGGGACTTCCATTGAACGGTCGTTCGACGAGTTTTCCGGAGGCTTCAAAAACTTGTTCGAGCGTTCCAAAGTTTCCGACATGCAAGCAAACGTATGGGGGGAGGGAAACCCTAACAAAATATGAAACTCACCCGAGATAAAAGTTGAACATGCTAAGTCTTGGAGAGGGTTTCTTGGTTTGCAAAACGTTTTAACATTTTTGTGAACGTTTTCAAAAGAACGGTGTTTATAGTACAATAAAGCAATCCTACCTCCAGTGAATATTCTGTCATCATCATCATAGACAGCAATATATCAGTGGTTTACACTTATGCTTAACTGCCACACACCCACGAAGAAAGAAAGAGAAAGAGGAGGGGAAGTGGACCTAACTACTAAAAATAGCTACGTCTATATTCAAGCATACAACATCAAGGTGCCTACACCTTGCAAACAAACAACCGAGCTGTAAGTGAAAGTAAGGCGTCATCAGCAAGACAGCTTCCTTACGGCTTTCACTGCCCCGCATCATTAAGTGCACTCACTTCACAGACAACTCGAACAACGACAACATTCACGCCACTGAGCTCGATTAGCCGCCATCTCACCTAACGTCTCAAGCCACCGACTCTGTGAGTCGCGAGGGCCCCAGCCCGGGAGACGAACCCGACCTACAGTGACCAACCCCTTCGTGAACGATTTCATTTGTCTACGCCAGTGAAAGTGTTGGAACTGGATATACAAACCTAAAAACTGGCTAAGGTGAAGAACCCTGTGCAATGAAAGCACACAGGGTAAAAATCGACAAATGAATATATTCGAACGCCTAGGAGTAATACGTGATATATAAGCTGACAACTACTCTCAGGTAAGTCGTGCAGCTGAATGCGGATTAAATTGAGATGAAACAGATGGCTTAGATTTGACGCTGATGGTATTATATGCAGTCGTCTAATGAGCAGTACTGCTGGCTTGGAGTTACATGTGGTTTGCATGAACAAATCGGCTGATGAAATGCTGCAAAAGCAAACTAGTATTGAAAATCATAGTTAATTGCGCGTTAGTATGCACGCAGGAGTGACCGTGTAGCGTAGGCCTTGATGCTGGGTGTGTTCTTGCAGTACCAGCGCTTGGTAGTGATTGTGACATCACATGGTATGATGTCTGCTGAAATATGCGTGGCAGAAGTTGCACTCGTAGATGGACGATAGAGGTCAACTTTCGATCTGTCCTGAAAATTAAGCATGCCGTAGCGGAAAGTATTTGAACAGTACACTGGTGAATCCGAAGAATTACCCATGCCAAAAGCATGAGGTGTGTTAAGATGTCTAATCTCGCGCATCTACTCTACGCGTCCTCCCAATGTGCATGTATGCACGTTTTTGAGAGTTCACCGGCACAGCCTGTTTGAAAGCTCACTCCATTAGGTGATCAAGGTCGGTTTATGAAGCATCTCGATCTTCTGATGATTTTATGACCTGCCAAACCTTGAGGTCCTCAGCGTATACTAAACATGACGATTTGATGCTTTTTAGGAGGTCATTGATAAAAACTAAAAACAACAGTGGGCTCAGCACTGAGCTATCAGAAGCCCAGCTGGAAACTTCTCATCAAGAGTAGTGGACCCCATCCACCTTAACCGAGTAGCTGCGATTACGGAGAAAGTCCTCTATCCATTTTAAGATGTGGCCGGTGATGCTACGAGCTAACTCAATAACCTTCCACGTGAAACCTTGTCAAAAACTTTGCTAAAGTCTACAATATGAAGTTTATTGACGTCCCACTAGCTTTAGCCTCAACTCGATGCTCTTTGACTAGCAGTGGGTTGGTGATACAGGAAAGGCCTTGACGAAAACCATGCTGGCAGGGATGTAGCAACTCGTTCGCTTGCAAATACGCGCTGCCCTTTTTCCACTAAACGCTCCATGACCTTCCCAATCACAAAGTTATGGCTCACTGGTAGCCAGCTGACTGGAAGCTTGCTGCCGCCACCTTTATACACGGGGTGCAAGTCCCCGCGTCTACCCTATAGGAGTTCGGTTTGTTTACGAAGACACGTCAAATAGGCACGCTGGTGGAGCTGCATGAACATTTGAAAGTTCCCTAAGTATTAACGAATGCAAACCATCTGGGCCGGGTGGCTTCTAGCGATTGAGATTCCTCAGCTGCTCTGCAGCCTTCCCCTCTTTTTTGTTCTCTACGTTGAACCGCAAGGCCGCAGGAGCATATGGAAGAGCCGGACGTGCCTCAACGAGATGCACCGTAGCATACTGGGCGACCAGGACCTCTGCTTTCGCCTCTGCAGCTCCTGCTTCCCCAGTCTCGCCGAGAACTGTATGTCTGTTCTTGTTCTCATCCGTTTTCGGAAGTAAGCGTGTAGTCTTTTGGAGTTGCCACTTACTGAGCTGCGAGGCGATCCTCGTACATTCTGCGTTCCGTAATCTTTACTCGGCTACATTGGATGCGAATACCTCTGTAGCGTTTGTATCCGTATCCGGTTGTCCTAAATAGTCTCCATGCTCGAATGCGTTGTAGGAGACAGGTACTCAGCTCCCTATCAAACCATGGTAACCCTTAGCAGTGAGGCCTTGGGAGCCAAGTTGGGACAAATGTCTCAACCAGTGTCTGCACGTGCTCTCTTATTTTCCTCCACTGGCTATCAACGTCTGGTTCGTCTTCATCCACCCAACCAACAGAGTTTGCTTTCTTTTCGCATCCCGGCGAACGGTATTCGCCAGATATTTTAACCTACTCTCAATCCTACTTTTCCAGTACTAGGTAGTCTCCAATGCATCACGAGGACCTCATGATCAATAATCCCCAGTGGTGGAAAGTTATCTAGGCGGTCAACAGCCGTCTTAGAGTGAACACTAAATCCAATGTAGATGCTTGGTTACCGAGGCATCTCGTAGGCCTGCAGATGTGTTAGTACAAACAAAAGTCCAATGAAACATCCGATATTCTTTCCGTGTAGACATCTGTAAACCGCGCACAATGTTGAAGTCCCCAATCAATCTGTGGTGCGTTAAATCGCCCATGATGTAACGCCGAAGCTCTTCCAACGTCGATGTCGGCTGCGATCCAGGCGTCCTGTAGGTAACACCCACCGTCTCATAACTCCAAACAGATGATCTGATTCTGCACCACAGACTGTTGTAGCATATGTTTGGGTCGGTAGACGTCGCAATTGCCGTGGCTGGAATATCCTCTCGTATGCGCATGAGCACCCTACCTCCACCCCGCATGCGAGATCTGTAAGAACGGAAGAGATCGTATCCAGGAGTAGGCAATTCGGTGCACGAAACCGAGCTTTCAAGCCACTTCTCGATGAGTGCCACTAGCATTGGTTGATGTTGACAAATCCAAAGTTCTAGTTCATTCCGCCTGTTCAACATACTCCGAGCACTGTTATGCATTACCAATCCGGGAAATCCGCTCACGGTCGCGTCCTCAAGGTAACTCCGTATTTAGAATCGCACTGAGGCTAAGTCCCATGCACAAGGATTAGCGCAGCCCAAGTAACTTTCGGTCTCCGGCGGACTATTCTAAAATCTTGAATGGACAGACCCTGTTCACCGTTAGCTGGACCGTCCTCAGATGTTTCCTGTCCACTGGGGAGAGATCCCGTAGGATACAAAAACTGTCCTTGAAATCGTTGCGTGCGACAACGGACTGTTGTGCCGACTTACGCATACCCAAGCACTACCTTCGGCGGTCGGGGGCGAGCTTTGGAATTTTTCGGGCGTCAGACCAGCCTAAGTATGGCTTTAACAGTTACGTTTGCTGCAAGGTCGTCATCCCTAATGAACGCGCTCCTGAGTTCTGCGAGATCATAAGTTAGTCGTTCCTGCGGTTTATCAACACTCGACTCAGGAACATTATCCATTGTAGCACTGCTCTCTTGGCGTTAACTTGCACAATGAAACCGTCGGTGGTGGTTTAACTGTGGCTGTCTCCACGAGGCTAACGCGGGTAGAAACAAGTGTAAGGGCGGTATCAACAGTCGGAGGCACTACTTGATTTGCCTTCTGCTTCACAAGCAGTACACCTTTTTGCTGAGGGTTAGTTAACTTTGCCCTCCGGGTCTGCCTCTTGCTCGATCTTCCCACCTGCACTTTAGCGGCAGTAACCTGCGCAAATGTTGGCTCAATGCTTTCACGGACACTAGAGCTTTTTGCATCTGGTTTTCTCAGCCGGGGCCTCTTCCTTACTGGGACACTGCACACACTGGGAGACACGCACATAGCATCGGCATTGCTCTCAGGAGGTGTCCCTCGCAGGCGACTCAACCTGGCACCCACGGGACAGCAATTGAAACAGAACAACTTGATCGGATGTGAACGAGTTCTCTTGAGACAGTTGTAGAGCTCTGCAGTTAGTGAATCGAGTACGATGCAACCATCCGTCACAAATGTCGTCTTGGTTTCCGATGTTTTTTACACTTCACTCACAGCTCGGTTGTTTGTTTGCAAGGTGTAGGCGCCTTGATGTTGTATGTTTGAATATAGACGTAGCTATTTTTAGTAGTTAGGTCCACTTCCCTCCCCTCCTCTGTTTTCTTCTTTCTTCCTATATAAGTTTCTTTTTTTCCTTTGTTCTTCGTGGTTGTGTGGCAGTCAAGCATCAGTGTGAACCACTGATGTATTGCTGTCTATGATGATGATGATGATGAGACACAGGGAGTGCTAATCTGAACGACTGTGTCATTGCTTTGATAGCTCTGGAAAATATGCCACCAGTCAAAGAAACACAGAATTTACCGAATTTGATGATGCCAAACGTCTGGGACGGCAAAATGTGTGTATTGTAGTGGCAGATGCACCCAAGTTTAGTGATAAAAACTGGCGTGCATAACAAACCACACGACAACGCAAAAAATGGATGATAGGTGGGTTCAAAATGGAGGGTGCGCTTGAGGAGTCCAGTGAACTTGGTGTTGAGCTTCTTCCTGGCGCTCGGTTGACCGATCTGGAGTATGCGGACGACATTGTCTTACTTAGCCCCTCTGCCGAAGACATGCAGACCATGCTGAACAAGGTGAATGACCGGGCTGGTTTGTATGGAATGCGCTTCGCACCTTCAAAGTGCAAAGTGTTACTTCAAGACTGGGGCATTTCCACTCCTACTTTCTTTATTGCAGGTAATCCGCTTGAGACTGTGGACAGTTTCACATACTTGGGTAGCACTATCTCGTCAGCTTGTAATATTGCTGATGAGATATCAGCGAGGATAGCAAAGGCACGAGTTGACAACGTGGTCACGAAATATGAAAACCCTGACTGCTCCACTGAGTAAAGTGGGTAGGTGTCGCCTGCCTGGATGGGGTCCTCGTGATCACTCAAACCGCTGGTTAGAGACGCTATCCGAGATGGCGGCGTGTCGCAGTCAATGGCGTACCTGCATCCATACCATTTCTAGTTCTTTTGCTTAGACTTCTTTTATTAATTTTCAACCTTCTTAGTAACGTTTTCTTCTAGGATATTCCACGTCACTGTTGAGGTGAGCGGCAGCCCGAGCCACAGTACCTTTTGGTCAGGCTCATGGCTGATATGATGATGATGATGAAAAAAGGAACGAACTTATCAACTTATGTCGGTAGTACAGGTGAAAATGTGAAAAATATGGTAAGAGAGTGGGCTTATTAATTTTTAATAGTGAACCGAAATAAAAACGGGCTAAAAACGTCGATTGCTGGGGCTCATCAATCTGTAATGAGGCTTAAGTAAGGTGTTGTGAAAGGAAACGGTCATTAATCCGACCTATCACCACAAATACAATGCATGGTGTGGGCAATGTAAATAAAATATTAAATATACATGTAAATACATATATGTATTTATATGTATATGTAATATTTTATTCACATGTGTCTATACATGTTAATAAAATACCACACATGTATCTGTTTTGTGCTCGTAAGCGTATAACCAATCTAACTCGTGTTATGCATTTTACTGCGTTCATATATGGACGGGGTGTATATACCCCGACCATATGACTATATATAGTCACATGGTTATATATAACCAACTTCGTTCTCAATACATTGGTGCATTCATACATGATGGTAAGTTTCGTGTTATTAAAATGAGAGACAGCTATAATACGCCTTAGTTACTATGTTCCTTAGATTAGGAACGTTAGTGTTTCTACGTAAGCACGGATACACATGCATGGGGAACACACTGACCATTGGTTCGAAAATAATCGTGGGTTCGCTGAAATCTTCTTGATATGTCGTTTTAGGATGAAACTGGGTCATACAGAAGCGCTCTTTGGAAGTAAGTGGGACATCTTTTAGGTGTTTTGCCTCCATCAGAAAATCGTGTGATAGCAGCCGTTTACGCGGCACTGTATCGATAAGACCCATCCTGTCGGCACACATAGTCATATATGTTGTTTTATCTGAAAACTTGAAAAGTTTGAAAGCGTTGAATCCTCTGTTACTGTGTCATCGAGCCCAATTCGTTTGTATGTTGAGCGATGATAGGAACGAACAGGATCCGTACATAATTCATAATCTCTAGGTTCTGATTCTCGAACATCTAACCTTGATAATAATGATGTGAAAGTCTGTCAAGTTACAAACCAGTCACGAGTTTTAACAATTCGAGAATATAAACTGACGTCACCCCTTGAAGAATAGACACTCAAGGTCGGCAGCATTTCTGTTGCGTAGTAACCTAGAGAATGGTACGGTAAAACGAACTGCTGGTATTTCTATAGTAATATGTTACAGGGGCGACAGTGGACAAATATGTGGTTTAAGAATATATAAAACATCCTTCCCCAGTTACGAATTTGAATAGAGAAATCAGAAGACCGGTTTTGCAAGATGGTAGTACCATTTCGTATGTTCTCGTCAGTTGCTACACATAACAGCGGTGAAAATCAAAATATTTAAGCGACTTGATGCATGAAATTAATTCGCTTAAATATTTTTTACATTCACCGCTGTTATGTGTAGCAACTGACGAGAACATACGAAATGGTACTACCATCTTGCAAAACCGGTCTTCTGATTTCGCTATTCAAACATGTGGTCATTGTAAGTTACTACCAGTCGTTCTACAATGAGCATTTTCTGTTGTCATGTGTGAGTTGCTGATTACCCTAATTGTGCACTGGTTCGCCGCTTCACTTCACGCGACCTGCGGCGATTGCCAGTGATGCCCAGTTTTTTGCGCCTGTCCGTTCCAGACACTCGACATTATTGTAACAATGGAAGAAGGCACAGCTTCATTCTGCCCAAAAAACAGCGAAGAGTAACGTGTTCGAAACGACGTAGACTAATATGACGATGTTGTCCACTGGCACCCGAAATCAGCGTCAGCGGTGGTGTATTGTAACCACCTTTTCCAGTTACAACCACAAGATTAGATGGCTACGTCCCACGAATCATAAGAAGACAGTTGTGCAGATCGCCGGTATGGTGGTTCGAGGGTGTAGTGACTCTTCTTTCATTGCCAACTATGTTAGGGTTGCGATTGCCGGGTGTACTCTTTTGGCTTCCAACTTTTGTATGTGCTTAAACATTTGTTTGAACGAGTATGGATACCGACAAGTACCCCGCGCACTCGAACGTACGACTCCGCTGCGTGCTCGCTTGTCGTTCGTTGTATTATCGTTTCCGTCTTGTTATTCGCTCGCCACGTCGACTTCGCATGTCGACAATATACTCATTGTTTACTCGTTACCTTACTCTTAATCGGTCGTCTGTTTTTCTTTTGGTTCTACAAGGTCGACAAAAGGTGAAAATCAGACACTTCGACGCGTAGTTATATTTTTTTAACTTTTCACAACACACTTAGACGCATAGTCTAGGTGAAGTATATAAAGACCATTGACTACAATAGTTCTTTTGTATTTAGGAGCTTCACACAATTTTATAATTAGGGTTAAAATGTGGATACACCTCCCACTGTATATCCACATCAGCAACCTGGAATATCGCATCCCATTCTTCTCTTCCGCTTTACAGTATCGCGGTTTTGACATTAATACGATCATCAGTGGGAAATCTTTATATTTCCTCCTCTCTCATCACGTCTTGCCAGCTTGTGAAGACGTCCAGACATGGCCAATTGACAAATGTATAGCGTAGTCTGGGATAGCACCGGAAAAAAGAGTCACTACTTCTGATATTTAACTATAGTTCATATATATTCGTCTGTTTAGTGAAAAAAATTGTGATGAACAGACTACAGAAAAAATCTTCTGCCAGAATATGGAGCTAATGACTTCAAAGCCATTTGAAAACAATTAAAGAAAATCGGACGAGCACATGCCTCCATTTCGAAAGCTACAGCAGTGATCCTACCAGACGGTGTAGTGCGAGATTAGAGCTACAGAATTCTGGCCCCTCACGTATTCCTCATTAACATACATCTGACTATCTCAGTATTAGTGAGTTCATGTATCGCCGTTGATTAATCGGGGTTTCAAATGGACTGAGCTATCCTAAGCAAGTTCCTCGTTCTTAATTTATCTATTTTCATCCACAACGACAGTAAGCTGTTATGCACGTACGCAGCATGCAAGTCCTCTTTTTGGTGTGCAGGCAGCACAGTGTTACATTTCTAAATATTACACGATCGGCTGTCACAGAAGTGTCGCGTTTACATATAAGTGTGACGTATATAGATCTGGTGAAACATCCATATTATTTGTTGCGTGTGAAGATGATTGTGTACACATGCGTGGCCATCTCAGTACGGTTGTCCAGTCTCCATTTTATTGACGAACTTGCACGCAAATTGTTTCCCCTAATTTTAATTACTTACGAATCTGAGGCTTGACGGTATAACTTGAGACAAACAAAGTGGCTTCTATGCCAGCACAGGTTGTCCCCTCTATTGAGCACTTTCCTGGATTGGGGACGAATCACACACCTCGACAGCCTACTTCTGTGGACACGAAGCACAAATGACACAAGAATCATCTCCACGATCTTGGCAAACGGAAAAACTGGATGACTCAGAAGAGAACATCTTCGTATCTTATGGACTGCTTTTTGACATCCTTGGGTCTCTCCATTTGCTTTCGTTTACTACTTGACCTGTGTTTTACTCGCACTTCTCGCGCGAAGTAATATGAACTCGGTCACTCAGTCAAGTTATGATTCTTGTGCTGTAATAAAAGTCTGATCCGCATCCTCCGCCAGATTATGCCGCGGATATGAGGATATGGCCTTCAAGATGCGTTCGGACACTGTCACTGAGTTGAGAGCCGTCACACAATTCTCCTGCATCAATGCAGTTGGGCGGTTCTATATTCGTCTAGGAGGTTGCCATAAAGCCTCAACACTATTGTCCAAGCTGTTGCTATCGGGCCCAAGCCTGACTATCATAGGTCGAGAAACATGTTGAAGTTGTCCACAAACTTCCTCTAACAACTGACGTGCCTTGCGACAGTCAGCACTGGGCCTTAACATAACGCACTCACCAGTCGACTCCCTAACATTACCTTTGCAATAACATTTTGGGTGGGAGTCTCTCCTCGTCATTCGAGACTTAAGATTCGGTGTAAATCGCGAAATGAACAAATTTCCACTATATCATGAGAGTGCCATGAAAAAGGCCAAGTTCGACCCTTGGTGGTGCCAAGCTTTCAGAGAGTGGCGATTGTGCAGAGCCTAATTCTGACCCTGGAGAAATTCGTACAAGATCTGCAGTATAAACTGTCATCGGATTCAAACGCGCCCCGCTGTCATCAAGAAACTTATAAATGTGAACGCTTCGTTAGTTTCTATCATCACTCTCTTTCGCTTCAACATGCTCATTACAACTGCCCTAATCCTCGTCAGTTATCATAACGTTTAACCTAGCCCCTTCCACTTGCGATTTGTCTCACCATAAAACCGTCTGTAGGTCGACTTAACTTCTCCAGTTGCCCTTCCCGCAGCTCAGTCCCTAACAAAGCGGATATACTTTGAATACTTTTACGATTATCACCATTAACATGGAAGCCAGAGAACGGAGCAGAATCAATGACAGTTTTGTTCAACTGACCGTCCAGAATAAGCTGAATCGCGGAGTTGGCAAGTATCATCACGTGTTGAGCAAATGGAGGATCACTGATGAGTACTACGCGATCCTCCACGAGGACGTTAAACAACGTGTAGCGATAAACCAACAGGCGAAAATAATCAAAATTAGGTTGTATCACGGCACTGCTGGACAAATCGGCAAAGTGGATCCGTAAAAAACCCACAGGTTCAATCGACAGATCGTTTCCGGGAAATGAATTACAGTTCGGTGCCGTACAGGCTAAAATTGAATTATAGCCACATAATACGGCATCCATTCTCAACATACCCTAGCAGCACATGACTCTAACAGAGCTTCTGGTCACTGCGGAACAATGCGAGCCAACGTGGGCTTGGTGTCGGCTACGAAGTCTGCAATAAGTGCGCACTGGAAACATGATTGCTTAAAAAAACTGCTTAAATCACTGTAAAATTAACTTCAAAATTTTCCAAACACAGCTCCTGTTTAGACTGGTTGCTTGTTTAAATGATGACTCAATCAAAGTGACCAACTACTACTGCCTTATGCGTTATTTCGTCAGAAGGGTTCTCAGGTGGGTATAGCCTCCAGTGTTGATGTGGTGGCTGTTTCCATCTACATTTGGCAACTCAGAACGCGTATGGTTGGCTTATTACGCTTTATTTAATGTTGACCACACCTCACACTCGTTTAACGAATGGCTATGTTATTATTACTGCGTAGAAACTCTACCTGGGCTTGATCTTATTATATATATGAGTATCATTGCGTATTTTAAATTATTGAGTGTAAAAAACGCTGATAGTTATTGAACTTCAGGACACAGGATAACACCAGTTGAACAATTTATGGCATCAACTTGTCCGTTCGGGAGTGGACAACTCAAATCACAACTGTATTTTCAATGTGGTCGAATGAATCTGTTCTGAAGAAGGCTCAACATAAAATAGTCCAAATACTTACTGGTTAGTCATAGTCCACTGATAACCCTTACAGCATTTTGCGTCGTAAGACAATATTCATCTGAACTGGCTGCAAATGGAAGACATTCAAATGACAAATATCATTTACTAAGTGGTAAATAAGTGGAACCTTACGTCTCCATAACAGTAAATGAAGACGCATTGGTTTGGACTTAATAGAAAACAGGACTTTTAGGCCATTCTGTAACATATGATGGAGGTGGGGGTGTTTATGAATTAACATGTCTGTACGTCGTTCATGAAATACACCAGAATGGCTAAAATCGGGTGAGAAAGACCAAACGGTGGTCCAAAATATTATGTTGCAATACACTCTGAGCGTACCGGTGCCACACACTCTATAGTGTTCAGTGG